>JAXCGZ010015380.1:85000-90776 GCA_037179515.1 Halocaridina rubra | reverse complement strand
TCTGCAAATCGGAGTTGAAAGATGATGAAAGAGTGATACGAGACTGATTATGAGTAGAAAATGAAGGTTGTGAAGAGAAGGCAGAAGATAAATAAAGGGCATAATCGTCGACAAAAGCGTGGAGAAGAGAGGAAGATGAGGACTAAAGAAGATCGTTGATGAAGAGAAGGAACAGAGTAAGTGAAAGAATTGTTACGCCATCAATAACCACATATATAAAATGATTAGAAAGAAAACTGGAAATCAGAGAATAGAGAGAAGGGGTAAAGCCTTAAGCAGGGAATTTAGCCAACAGAGCCTTGTGCCAGACTCTGTCAAAAGCCTTACAGATATCAAGGGCAATGACAAAGGATTCCCCATAGTTCCTCAAAGAAGATTACCATACATGGGTAAGATTGGACAGGAGGTCACCAGCAGATCACCAGTACAGCGGAAGCTGTACTGGTGATCAGAGATAAGCTAGTTAGATTCAAGACGTTTCAAGAAGTGAGAATTGAGCAAAGTTTCGAATACTTTAGCAATAGCAAAGGTTAGGGCAACATGTCAGTAATTTGAAGGACTAGAGTGATCATCTCTCTTAATACGTATATATATATATATATATATATATATATATATATATATATATATATATATATATATATATATATATATATATATATATATATATATATATATTGTACTAGAGCATATTTCCAAGATGAATGATAGATTTCACTTGAGAGAATGAGGCAAAAATGATGGCAAAGCGTAAGAGCCAATTCAAATGCAAACTCTATAAGAAACCTTGTTCGTCTTTAAAGAACAAAGAACATTTTGGACTTTGGTTGAAGAAAGCATAAGGGAAGGTATAAGGTTAGAGAGGCTTATGTATGAAGGACAGGTGCACTGGAATTGCTTATGGAAGAGTTGGCAGAAAAATGAGAGCCAAAGAGAGTGGCTTTGTCGGTGGGAGAGTTTTTGGCTAAGGACCAGAAACATTTATTGGTGGGAGAGGAGTTAAGGTCATCAACTTCCTCCTTAAAAAGGAAGCTTTAAACCTTCGAATATATGCAGTAAAGGGATTCCTAGTTGTGACAAAAGCAGGATTAAGTATATTAGAAGGAGGGCTTGGTACAACCAGTAAGCCCGATCCCTGGCCTGAATAACCATGAAGCAAGCACGGTCAAAACCAAGGATTAGGGGGAGAAAAAGTTTTCATTGAGGAGGAGATGAATGCTTCCAATACCGAGATTATGATCTCAGCAACTTTCAGAACTACTTGATCAGACTTGCAGGTTCGAAAGCAGTAATCACCCCTTGGGAAGTCAAAGAGATAGCTATGCAAATCATAGCGTTATGTACACTCAAAGTACCATAGTTCGTGCTGAGAACTAGGAATTGATGAAATGGGAAAGGTGGAAGATAATGAGATCACAGTGGGGTCAGATTTATCAAGAGGGGAAGGCACAGAATAAGAGTAGTTTGAAGGATGAAAAGAAAGAAATAGGTCAAGAGTATTAGCTGCATGTTCGTGGTGATTGGGAACATGAGTAGGATGTTTGATAATCTGCTACAGATCGTGAGGAGTAGAGAAAGCAATGGCCCCAATTCCTCCCATATCAATGTTAAAAGAATTAAACCACTCACTGAGGTGTGCATTAAAGTCCCCAATATAGAGAACTTCAGCATGTAAGTGAGAAGACAGCAAGGACTCATGGCAAGAGGACAGATATTCAAAGGACAAAGTCAATGGAGTTAGGAGAGCAGTAGCAAAAGCAAAGGAATATAGTGGTAGTGGAGGGATAGACCTTCAGCTAGAGAACATCATAGTCAGGAGATTAAAAGTCCATGAGCCTTGCAAGAGGAGTATTAGTGTTGCAGGAGGCACAGATCCCACCTTTGGAGTGGAAACGAGAATACAGGTTAGAGTGAGAGATTTAAAATGGGTCATTGGAAGCATGGCTACACAGCTGGGATTTACAAAGAAGGAGTAGGTTAGGGAGGGATGCACCAAAGTGCTGTTCTACAGAAGAAAGACTGGACTTCAGGCCACGAATGTTAGAAAAGTGAAGAGTGAAAGAAGCAAATCTATCGGGAGGTGCAAGGTTAAGGGCAGAACAATTAATACATTAAAACGTGTTAACTCTCACGCCAATATCATGCTGGATACTTGGCCATAAGCTGTGTACCTTCCAATATTATAGTAAAAATAAGGGAAAAAGAGAGCAAAACGAAACAGGCATAAGGAGTGTTGTGACAGGTAAAATGTAATAAGATAGTAAGAGATATGTAAAAGAATACGTCAGAATGCAAAATAGACGTAGAAATAAGGAAAGGACCATGTCTAAGGGAAGACTTAACCTTAGAACCTTCTAAGCCACTCCTATTTATGTCTGTAATACACTCAGTTGTAGTATTTCAATAGGTGGCTGATGCCATGGTCAACCATCTAACAATATATCTATCTATCTATCTATCTATCTATCTATCTATATATATATATATATATATATATATATATATATATATATATATATATATATATATATATATATATATATATATATATATATATATATATATATATATATATATATATATATATATATATATATATATATATATATATATATATATATATATATATATATATATATATATATATATATATATATATATATATATATATATATATATATATATATATATATATATATATATATATATATATATATATATATATATATATATATATATATATATATATATATATATATATATATATATATATATATATATATATTTATAACCAAATAAGCACATTACATATGTGAAAACATGAATCATTTTTTACCCCGACTGGGACTCGAACCTAGGACTTAAAATTACTAAGTCAAGGCGCTACCAACTACCCACCACAGAGGGTATAAAAGGAATCCAACCTTATAGCTTATATCTGCTATACTTAGGAATGAACGCATTCTATCTGAATCCCACTATGTTCATATTACAGATTCCCCAACCTCACTCGTGGCTTCATTTCCCCATTTAATTCAATTCCCAATCTCATTCGGGCATTACAATAACCAAATAAGCACATTACATATGTGAAAATATGAATCACTTTTTACCCCGACTGGGACTCGAACCTAGGACTTATAATTACTAAGTCAAGGCGCTACCAACTACACACCACAGAAGGTATAAAAGGAATCCAACCTTATAGCTTATATCTGCTATACTTAGGAATGAACGCATTCTATCTGAATGCCACTATGTTCATATTACAGATTCCCCAACCTCACTCGTGGCTTCATTTTCGCATTTAATTCAATTCCCAATCTCATTCGGGCATTACAATAACCAAATAAGCACACTACATATGTGAAAACATGAATCATTTTTTACCCCGACTGGGACTCGAACCTAGGACTTATAATTACTAAGTCAAGGCGCTACCAACTACACACCACAGAAGGTATAAAAGGAATCCAACCTTATAGCTTATATCTGCTATACTTAGGAATGAACGCATTCTATCTGAATGCCACTGTGTTCATATTACAGATTCCCCAACCTCATTCGTGGCTTCATTTTCGCATTTAATTCAATTCCCAATCTCATTCGGGCATTACAATAACCAAATAAGCACATTACATATGTGAAAACATGAATCAGTCGGGGTAAAAAAATGATTCATGTTTTCACATATGTAATGTGCTTATTTGGTTATTGTAATGCCCGAATGAGATTGGGAATTGAATTAAATGCGAAAATGAAGCCACGAGTGAGGTTGGGGAATCTGTAATATGAAAATAGTGGCATTCAGATAGAATGCGTTCATTCCTAAGTATAGCAGATATAAGCTATAAGGTTGTATTCCTTTTATACCTTCTGTGGTGTGTAGTTGGTAGCGCCTTGACTTAGTAATTATAAGTCCTACGTTCGAGTCCCAGTCGGGGTAAAAAATGATTCATGTTTTCACATATGTAATGTGTTTATTTGGTTATTGTAATGCCCGAATGAGATTGGGAATTTAATTAAATGCGAAAATGAAGCCACGAGTGAGGTTGGGAAATCTGTAATATGAACATAGTGGCATTCAGATAGAATGTGTTCATTCCTAAGTATAGCAGATATAAGCTATAAGGTTGGATTCCTTTTATACCTTCTGTGGTGTGTAGTTGGTAGCGCTTTGACTTAGTAATTATAAGTCGTAGGTTCGAGTCCCAGTCGGGGTAAAAAATGATTCATGTTTTCACATATGTAATGTGCTTATTTGGTTGTTGTAATGCCCGAATAAGATTGGGAATTGAATTAAATGCGAAAATGAAGCCACGAGTGAGGTTGGGGAATCTGTAATATGAACATAGTGGCATTCAGATAGAATGCGTTCATTCCTAAGTATAGCTGATATAAGCTATAAGGTTGGATTACTTTTATACCTTCTGTGGTGTGTAGTTGGTAGCTCCTTGACTTAGTAATTATAAGTCCTAGGTTCGAGTCCCAGTCGGGGGAAAAAATGATTCATATATATATATATATATATATATATATATATATATATATATATATATATATATATATATATATATATAGATATATATATATATATATATATATATATATATATATATATATATATATATATATATATATATATATATATATATATATATATATATATATATATATATATATATATATATATATATATATATATATATATTTATATATATATATATAAATATATATATATATATATATATATATATATATATATATATATATATATATATATATATATATATATGTACCTTGTTAATTTTTCAGCGTTTTTCTTAACCGCGAAATTGCAATAACGCCCCTAAAAAAGTAATAGTAAAATAATACGAAATTCGCGAATACCTCCCATGCAAAAAAATTCGAAAACCAATTTTTCATTTTAGTAAAAAATCGACCGCCTCAGAGGCACTATTCCGCCATCTTCCTCCTCTTCTACCGCTTAATGCGATCGGATATTATGAAGGATATTTAAAAAAAAAAGAATTAAGCACAAACAGCAAACATATTTCCAGTATATTATCGTTAGGGAAATAGCGTGCGAGGGTGCATCAGCTGATACGGAAGTAGCAAAACGTTTGCCAATAGAGGTCGATATACGTTTTCTTTGTAACGAATTGTATAGTTTTCTTTTTCTCTCAGCTGACTTTGTTTACGTTTAGATTTCTCGCAGCACATTCGATATGTAAAGAAGATTGAATAATGTTTAAAACCAAGGAATATTAATAATACATACTATAATCTTGAAAATTGGATAAACCCAAAATAGAGTGAACAAATAAATATTTTATGAGTAAGTTTATTGGCTTCCCCAGTGTGAGCTAGTGTTTATGAGGAGAGAGAGGGAGAGGTGTGGTGTTTGATGTCTGTGGGTGGTGGTTTTCGGTGGTTCTCGGCTGCATCCGCTGGATCTACAGGGTAGGAGAGGGAGGGGTAGACCAAAGCGTAGGTGTGACGACCTGAGTTCTAAATGTTTGTTGGGTGATGAGGTATGGGACAGGAACATATGGAGAACACTGGCCAGAAACATCGACCCCACATAAAAGTGGGAAAAGATGTAGACGAAGAAGATGAATAAGATATTGTGCCTGAATAGTGATAAGCATTAGCTGATACGGAAGCAGCAAAACGTTTACCGATAGGGGTTCGTTCTCCCGCATCCTTCGCCTCTTCTGCTGTTTAATGCAATTGGATATTATGAAGATAATGGAAAAAAAACATTAAGAACAAA
>JAXCGZ010015380.1:65000-80000 GCA_037179515.1 Halocaridina rubra | reverse complement strand
ATTTTAGCATTTAATTCAATTCCCAATCTCATTCGGGCCATGAAATTATCAAATAAGCACATTACATATGTGAAAACATGAATCATTTTTTACCCCGACCGGGACTCGAACCTAGGACTTATGATTACTAAGTCAAGGCGCTACCATATATATATAGATATATATATATATATATAAATATATATATATATATATATATATATATATATATATATATATATATATATATATATATGTGTGTGTGTGTGTGTGTGTGGGCGCGTGTGTGCATATGGGTGGGTGTTTGCTTGTGTGAGTGTGTGTCTGTGTACAGATAACAATTATTCATAAATGCGAGTGAATTTTATCATGCAAGTTCTCTATAGAACATGATTTTGTGACTTTTACAAGAGACAATATTATGTCTCCTATATTATTAGAGCTAGCACACAGACACACACACACATACATACATATATATATATATATATATATATATATATATATATATATATATATATATATATATATATATATATATATATATATATATATATATATATATATATATATATATATATATATATATATATATATAATTTTTCTTACCCCGACCGGGACTCGAACCTAGGACTTATGATTACTAAGTCAAGGCGCTACCACTACACCACAGAAGTTAAAAGGAATCCAACCTTATAGCTTATATCTGCTATACTTTGGAATGAACGCATTCTAACTGAATGCCACTATGTTCATATGACAGATTCCCCAACCTCATTCGTGGCTTCATTATAGCATTTAATTCAAGTCCCAATCTCATTCGGGCCATGAAATAACCAAGCAAGCACATTACATATGTGAAAACATGAATAATTTTTTTTACCCCGACCGGGACTCGAACCTAGGACTTATGAATACTAAGTCAAGGCGCTACCACTACACCAAAGAAGGTTAAAAGGAATCCAACCGTGGTAAAAAAAAAATTATTCATGTTTTCACATATGTAATGTGCTTGCCTGGTTCTTTCATGGCCCGAATGAGATTCGGACTTGAATTAAATGCTATAATGAAGCCACGAGTGAAGTTGGGGAATCTGTAATATGAACATAGTGGCATTCAGTTAGAATGCTTTCATTCCTAAGTATAGCAGATATAAGCTCTAAGGTTGGATTCCTTTTAACCTTCTGTGGTGTAGTGGTAGTGCCTTAGTATTCATAAGCCCTAGGTTCGAGTCCCGGTCGTGGTAAAAAAAAATATTCACGTTTTCACATATGCAATGTGCTTGCTTGGATATATATATATATATATATATATATATATATATATATATATATATATATATATATATATATATATATATATATATATATATATATATATATATATATATATATATATATATATATATATATATGAATCATTTTTTACCCCGACCGGGACTCGAACCTAGGACTTATGATTACTAAGTCAAGGCGCTACCACTACACCACAGAAGGTTAAAAGGAACCCAACCTTATAGCTTATATCTGCTATACTTAGGAATGAACGCATTCTAACTGAATGCCACTATGTTCATATTACAGATTCCCCAACCTCACTCATGGCTTCATTTTAGCATTTAATTCAATTCCCAATCTCATTCGGGCCATGAAATAACCAACTAACACATTATATATGTGAAAACATGAATCATTTTTTACCCCGACCGGGACTCGAACCTAGGACTTATGATTACTAAGTCAAGGCGCTACCACTACACCACAGAAGGTTAAAAGGAACCCAACCTTATAGCTTATATCTGCTATACTTAGGAATGAACGCATTCTAACTGAATGCCACTATGTTCATATTACAGATTCCCCAACCTCACTCATGGCTTCATTTTAGCATTTAATTAAATTCCCAATCTCATTCGGGCCATGAAATAACCAACTAACACATTATATATGTGAAAACATGAATCATTTTTTACCCCGACCGGGACTCGAACCTAGGACTTATGATTACTAAGTCAAGGCGCTACCACTACACCACAGAAGGTTAAAAGGAACCCAACCTTATAGCTTATATCTGCTATACTTAGGAATGAACGCATTCTAACTGAATGCCACTATGCTCATATTACAGATTCCCCAACCTCACTCATGGCTTCATTTTAGCATTTAATCTTTTCTTGGTACAATGCAAAAGGACAGTGCCTGAGCTCGTATGATCTAAGAGACGACAGCTACATATTCCGTTCCTTCAACAAGTTTTACATCTTGAAAAATTTCATTTTTTCGTTGAGACAAAATGTGGTTTCGAAGTCGGGCTTTGTGATACATAACACACTTAAAAACATATATTAAGCTTCAAGATGCAGTTTTACATCAAGAGAATAATCACAATATTGTAGAAAAGGAGAAGATAATAAATTCAAGTTTCCTATACTAGTGAAGTAGCAACTTGTCGAGAATGTTCAGAGTATTTGCTACATTTCACAAGCATTACAAAAGTGCATTTACTCTTTAAAAGCAACGCCTGGGTTCAAACAATATTGCTCTCTTTATTTGCATGTGCATCTAACTGACTGTGGTATAGAGAATGCCTGAATTTTAATATGCATCTTTTTTTCTTATTTTGTAAATAATTTAAACAGTTTGTATAGGGCTTTGCGTTCTTTGGCTGTGAATATCTGAATTACTGTGTATAAGATGTTTCACAAAAAGATCAAAGTCTGCTACACAGCGCAACCCTTCTCCTTTTAACGTAATCTCTGGCATTAGTTATAATCAATGGAGAAACTGCTCTTTTAAGCTATTTTTTTATTATTTTTATTATACTTTTAGTAATAGATGGTACTTTATATTCTAGACTACAGGGAACTAAATGGCAAATCTCTAAAATGAGATTGTTCATTATAGGGCTTATATAGTATTCAACCTGTTTCTGGAGAATGTCATAAAGATGCAACTTTAAACTGAAAATAAACTTTAGAGCATTTAACATTCTGTGACTGTCACACCACCTTTAAGAGTCTTGCAAGATGGTGACAAGCTGAGGGTGGATAACGACTGCTAATTCAGCTGTCCTTGCATATGCTACCATTCAAACTTAGGCAGCTTTCACATCAAAGTGACACGTTGCACGTGGCATACCACTTGTGACGTGCCACTTTGGTGCGAAAGCGCCCTTATACATACAGACAAAACAGAAATTTTGCTTAACTAATAACATCACATACGAATAATTTTGATAAAAGACGTCTACGAACGTAAAACACAAAACAAAATGTTTATGTTCTAAAAAGTGTATGTATATATTGCCGTATCTTTTTCTGGTCACAAGTTTAATGTGGGTAAGACATTATATTTATCAAGAGATTTGCGGAATCGACATTTTTGCCTGTATCGAAGTCATGATCCTCCAATGGTGTGCTTACTGATTCTGCTGATTTGACAGGTGCTAGAATTCAAAGGTTCATTTTCTAGTCGCTAGAAATAAATAAATACATATTTTCAAAATTCAATCCATCTTTTTGACTTTATTTTCTAAATATAGAAAGCAAAATGGTTTACAATCGTCTCTGTTAAATGTCAGAGAAAGAGGAGAGAGAGAGAGAGAGAGAGAGAGAGAGAGAGAGAGAGAGAGAGAGAGAGAGAGAGAGAGAGAGAGAGAGAGAGAGAGAGAGAGAGAGAGAGAGAGAGAGTTCAAAATGAGGACAAACACGACCATCCAAGAGACTCTTTAAAAATCTTTTACACTAAATTGAACTGTCACGGCAAAGGATATTAAACACAAACATATGATGTACCACAGCCAACTCCCGCTTCCTTCTCGCCGACAACGACGACATGAAGAGAATGCAAGAGTATACAGGATATTACAATCTGGATGTTTATGCGTTTTAAAAAGGGCTTCTACACACACACACACACACACACTTGCAAATACACACGCACACACAAAGCCCCCTTGATCTAATTTTCCTTTGTTGCATCTGAAAGGCAGATTTTGGGTTTTCTACGAGCGAATAGTCAATACGGCCGCGAGGTGAGGCAGCCTTGATTAATAATTCTATTTGGGACTTTAATTATGAAAGAGAGAGAGAGAGAGAGAGAGAGAGAGAGAGAGAGAGAGAGAGAGGAGAGAGAGAGAGAGAGAGAGAGAGAGAGAGAGAGAGAGAGAGAATATTTTTAGCAGACTTACAAAGCAATTACAGCATGAAGTATACAATATAAAGCGAAGTCTCATTAATTTAGGCGTACAGTCTAACAAAGCAGAGCTTGGGGCCATACAATGTATTTCATTACATTTACATAATGGAAGACTTGTTTACGTTAAAGAAAAGGTCTTTCTCTGTTAATAACATATCTCTGTTGTTACTGAAGTATTGTCATATAAAAGGAATATCAAAAAGCAAACTAATATGTATTACGTATGTTATAATCGTAGAATTATTGCATTAATATAACCTCTATTTACAATTCGAATGGACTATGGAGTCATACCTTGGATTATATCACCGTAAGTAAAATGGTGCTAAATGCAATGTATATTTTTGGACATATATGTGAAGTATTCCCTAGAGACCGTTATTAGTCTAGAATTTACCTGTGAAATGGAGGCATAGAAGATAAATAACCAAAAGCCATTAATTTTGAATACACACACATATAAACACATACACACAACACACGCGCACACACACACACACACATACATACATACATATATATATATATATATATATATATATATATATATATATATATATATATATATATATATATATATATATATATATATATATATATATATATATATATATATATATATATATATATATCTGTGTGTGTGTATGTGCGTGCGTGTGTGCATGCGTGCATGTGTTTGTGTACATGCGTGCGTGCATGTGTGTTTGTACGTGCGTGCGTGCGTGCGTGCATGTGTGTGTACGTGCGTGCGTGCGTGTGTGTGTGTGTGTGTGTGTGTGTGTGTGTGTGTGCGCGTGTGTGTAATTACCTTATTGTGGTTACGGGAATGAACTCAAAGCTCGTAATTTCCCGTCTCAAGGTCGGTTCCATTTTGTACTTAGTGATACTTATCATACTTGTCCTTAAAACTATTGATTGAGTTAGCATTAATTACCTTCTCGCTTAGCGAATTCCAATTATCAACTTCTCTTACACTAAAAAGAAGTACTTCCTTACATCCTATAAAGAAGTTTTCTTACGAAGCTTCAAACTATGACCTCTAGTTCTAGTGCCAGCCATTTCAAAATATCGATCACTATCCACTCTGGCATAACAACGAAGGAATTTAAAGGCCGTCACCATATACCCCCTCATTCTTCTAGCTTCGAGTGATGATAAGCCTCATTCCCTCAGCCTCTCATCATAACTGAGATTGCGTATTTCTGGCACCAGTTTCATGGCATGTCTTTGAACTTTTTCCAGCTTAACTACGTGCTTTTTCAAGTGCGGATTCCAAATGGGGCCTGCATATTCAAGCTTTGGTCTCACATAGGTTACATAAATATTTCTTGTCCATGTGACGGAAGGCCACCCTTAAATTTGCTGAGAAAGCATATGATGCCCTTACTATGCCATTTATATGCACTTCTGGAAACAAATCAGCCAATATGCTTACTCCTAGATCTCTCTCAGTCGCTGTCTCTTAAAGTTCTACTCTTGCCAATGAGTAGTCAAGCTTGTCCTGTTTTGCACTTGTACCAATTCTCATTACCTTACATTTTGAAATACTGAACTTCATTAGCCACTTTTCTGACCACTCATGCAGACTATTTAGATCTTCCTGAAGTTCTCTACCACTGCTCTTGTTTCTTACTTTTTTCACACTCTGCATAATCTGCAAACACATTCATGAATGAATCTACAGACTCTGGTAGATCATTTACATATAAAAGGAACAAAAATGGACCAAAACTGAGATAACTCTTCTCCATTCAGACACTGTCTAACTCTAACCCTCTGTTCCCTTCCTTCTAAGCATTACTTTATCCATTCCAAGACATTTCCACCTATTTTTGCCATTGCTTGCAGCTTCTAAATAAGTCTATCGTGTGGGACCATGTCAAATGCTTTCTGGAAATCTAGTAATATGAAATTTGCCCACCCCTCTTTCCTTTAAGATTCGGCTTACCTTATTATAAAATTCTAATAAGTTTGTTAATGTTGATCTACCTTCTTTGAAGCCATGTTTTCTCACTGACAAAAAGTTGAAGGATTCCAAGTGAAGAGAGATATGTTTCCTTAGTAGTTCTCCATAACATTGCAAACTATTCTGGTCAAGGCAATAGGTCTATAGTTTAGAGCCGTATCCTTCCTTCCCTTTTTGAAGATAGGTGTCACGTTTGCTTGTTTCCTGCATCTTTGAATGTCCCTGACTCCAGCGATTTTTCAAATATGATACTTATTGCCGCTGATATTGAATTAGCGCATTTCTTAAGTACATAAGGAGATATATCATCAGGACCTGTAGCTTTATGGGCATCTAACTCCATCAGCGCTTTGCATACCTCTGTGGCTGAAAAGATGTTCTCTAATAGCGACCCATGAGCTTCTATCTCAGCAATCTGAGGGGATGAGGTATTTTCTATTGTAAATACTTACTGAAACTCCTTGTTCAATTCTTCGGAGATCTCTTCACCCGTCTTAGTGATGCTTCCATCTGCTATATTTAGCTTTAGAACCAGTTCTTTGACCTTCAGTTTTCCTCTTATAAAGCTGTGATAAAGTTTGGGATTTTCTTTAGACTTCCTGGTGATATCCATTTCATTTTCCCTCTCTGCCTCTCTTCTTTTACTTAGGTAATAATTTCTTACTCTTTTATAGGATTGCCAGGAATTTATGATCTTTCTCCTCCTATATCTTGTCCATCATTTGTCTCTCCACTCCTTAGCTCTCTTACACTCATTATTGAACCATTTCTCTCTGGCATGAATTACTCCAATTTTGGTGACAGGTATGCAGCAATCTAATATCTTCAGGTCAGGTTAAGATAGGTTCTTTCGACACTTTTGTCTTTCGACACTTTGACTTTCGACACTCTGTCGTACTACCTCAAAATCCTACATTCTCTCTCCCATACAATGCATAAACTGCGTTTATAACTTCAATGGTACCTGTATGACTCTCTTCATAAACTTCTAGCTTATGTTGTTTCTTTGGTGGGTTATATACAACAGTTATTATGATACTCTCTGACCCAGTATTTAAGCAAGCAAAAAGAAATTCCTTGAACTCACTTTCTATAGAAAAGTTTATTTCTTCAACCTGAATCCTTTCAGTTATGAGAAAAGCTATCCCTCAACCAGGCCTCTCAGATCTTTCAACCCTTAATATTCTGAAGCCCTAAGGAAAAACTGTGACACTGTTTATGTTCTCACTTAACTTAGTCTTTGTAATTGATACTATATCTGCCTTATAGTTGTGAATCCTATTGTTTTAATTCTACTGCCTAACCAGCTATTGCATCAGCATTTATGTACAGCAATTTTAAAGAGGCCCCATCCCCATTATCCTCTTTATCTCCCCTTTGTCTGGAAAAACTCTGAAAGAAAAATTTTCTTCTCTTCTTCATTTCTTTCCTCATATATCCTTCTAGGCTAATGCAACAAGTTTTTAATCCTTTCCATCTTTTCCTGTGTTCTGTATAGTCTAATGAACACTGTTTTGAATTCTTGAAGGTGTTTTAGACATTTTTCCCTCTTCAGTATTTCTCTACATGTGTTCTGTACAAACGTACAAACTGTAAATAATATTTTTTTTATCAAAATATGTAATTATTGTAAATAGGTAATAATTTAGTAATTATTAAGGTATTTTAAAGTTGTATTTAATGGGTCAATAATTACTCTTGGGTTGTTTGTAACTCCTCCCACTGAAATAGCTGTACATATAAATAACCCTGAATTTGATAATTAAATCAGTTCAATATTCTGCTTGTATTGGTGAACATCCTCTTTTATATATTAAGTAAAATAACTCTTGCTTTCTGTTTGAAGTAGTGAAGTAACTACAGTCATTACATTGGTGACCCCGGATTGCTTCTATCTCCCACCCACGCCATGACAGACATCAAACCTTCTACAGTGGCAATAGACCTTATTGCTAATTTTAAACTCTCGAAGTTCTCCACCATCGACGCCCACATCTGGTTCCGACGTGCAGAAATACAATTTCGTTTAAAGAGGATCACAAATTCCAGAACAGAAGCTGATCATGTTTTATCATCCATTCCTGACACACTCTTTTCTAAGATATCAGACTGGTTGGAATCCCAGGGTGACAACGCCATCGCATACCAGGACTTGAAAACCTTCCTCTTAAAGAAATCCTCTCCATCTCCAGAGAAAAGAGTCAAAATGATATTTGACATTTCAAAACAGGCACTAGGTGATCAGTGCCCTTCTGACACACTTACTGAGATGAGAGCTATTGCCCGTCTTCCTCCCGACAGTTCGGCTACCAGTCAGACAATAGATGTACTCCTCGCCCTTTGGTTACAGCGTCTTCCTGATTCTGTCCGTATTGCAATCACAGATTTTTCAACTTTCGATGATGCAGCTCTGGCAGCCCATGCAGACAGTCTTCTCGATGCACACAATGCAGCTAGTCGTCCACCAATATATACCAGCACACCTCCTAGCATTACCAATATCAATCACATGTACTCCAGCCCACCAGACGAAGCCATCGCTGCTGCCACATCTTCATCTCGATCATCATTCTATAACAATGCCCTCACACGACCTCGAGCAAAAGAAATTACCTCATATTCTCACAAAAGACTGGATGTCACATCCAAACTCTGTTACTATCACGCCCGCTTTGGTCACGCCGCCAAAAACTGCAAAAAACCATGTATATGGGCAAAAAGCTTGCTTTAAGGTCGTCGCTGCTTGCAGCGGCCTCTGTCTCAATTAATGTTTTCTTCCTAGTTGATTCCATTACAGGTATCAAATTCTTTGTTGACATAGGTGCCTGCAGGTCTCTCATCCCAAAGTCCATGGTCCACAGAGGTTGTAGTTCAGATACTGACAACAAATTGGTAGATGCCAACAGGTCTCGCATCACTACTTATGGATACAAGGTTCTCCAGCTATCCTTAGCCAACAGAACTTTCACGTGGAAATTTATTATTACAGATGTTTCTCTACCTCTCATAGGAGCTGATTTTCTTGCACATTTCCATCTCCTCATCGATGTCGCCAATCGTCGCCTCGTGGACACCAACACCTTATCCTCAATTGCCTTTGTTACCTCACCTGCTGACCTTGCTCTTCACATATCTAATGCCCAAGATGATTACCCCTTCCTGCAGTCTACATATCCTGAAGTCTTCAAACCAGAACTGCGTCTATCTTCCTGCACACCTGCAAGTCATGGCATTTTCCATTTCATACGAACTTCAGGTCCTCCAGTATTCCCAAAGTTTTGTCAGCTGTCTCCAGAAAAACTCACCACAACAAAAAAGGTCTTCAAGGAAATGAAAGAAATGGGTCTATGTCAAAAAGCATCCAGCCCATGGGCATCCCCATTGAACATAGTAATAAAAAATGAGGGCACACTACAACCTTGCGGGGACTACAGGCGATTGAATATGACGACAGATCCTGATCATTACCCTCTCCCTAACATTGCTGATGTCACGACATACCTACATGGGGCCAAGATATTTTGCAAACTGGACTTGTTCAAAGGTTACTATCAAGTCCCTATGAATCCTGAAGACATTCCCAAGACAGCCATAACCACTCCCTTTGAAACATATATGTTCAACTACTCTTGCTTCAGCCTCAGAAACGCAGGAGCCACTTTCTTACGCATGATGGATGGGATTTTGGGTGACCTACCCTTCTGTGTTGCTTATGTGGCTGACATCCTAGTTTTCTCTCCTAATCATGACACCCACACCAAACAACTCCACCAAGTTCTTGAACGTCTACGCTCTGCTGGTCTCATCATCAGGCACAACAAGTGTGTGTTTGGAGTCAAAGAAGTAGAGTTCCTGGGACACTACATCTTCTCCAAGGGTGTCTTTCCCCTCCAAGAAAAAGTAACTGCCATGCAGAGCTTACTACTATCAAGGCCTTGCAAGAATTTGTAGGAATAGTCAACTATTACCATCGTTTTTTACCAAACATTGCTTCAATAATGACTCTACTATATACAGCACTGGCTGGAAAACCAAAATCACTATCCTGGGGCCCTGCCCAAGAAGATGCCTTTAATGCTGCCATAAAAGCTCTTTCTGCTGCAGCCCATCTTAACTTTCCAACACCTGGTCTACCTCTCATCTTGTCTACTGATGTCAGCGATACTGCAGTGGGAGCTGTCCTCGAACAGATTGATCATGGAGTTTGTCAACCACTTGCCTTCTTGTGTAGACAGCTTACTCCTGTTGAAACCCATTACTCCACCTTCGACAGGGAGCTTCTTGCTATTTATTCCGCTGTCCGCCACTTCAAGCATTTTCTTGAAGGTGTCTCATTTACTATCCAAACAGACCACCTTCCACTTGTCCACGCTTTTACCAAGCAAACAGATCCACGTTCCGCAAGACAACAAAGACACCTCTCTACTATATCTGAGTTTAACTGTCCTTTGCAACATGTCTCGGGAAAAACGAAACTTGTCGTTGATGCACTTTTAAAAAACACTATTTCATCCATATACCTTGGCCTCTACAACAGACACCTCGCAGAACTACAGATACAAGATCCTGAAACGCAATCTTGTCGTACATCACTCACATCTCTTCAATGGAAAGATTTACCAATTGACGAATAAGGGACCACCATCTTGTGTGACATGAGTTCAGGACGACCTCGCCCCTGGATTCCTCAGCCTCTTCGACGACATGTATTCCAAATTATTCATGGACTTTCTCATCCCTCCGGCCAATCAAATGCTATGCTCCTCAAGAAAAAAATCATATGGCACGGCATAACAAAAGATGCTAAATCTTGGTCCATCTTCTGCTTGTCATGTCAAACTTCTAAAATTCACCGACATACTGAATCTGGAATTGGCAATTATCCTCAGCCACAAAGACGTTTTTCCCATGTCCATGTTGACATTGTGGGACCTCTTCCTCCATCAGAAAACAACAAATACATATTCACAATAGTGGACCACTCAACCCGATGTCCCGAGGCGGTGCCCATGAAAGAAGCCACTGCCTCCTCCTGTGCTTCTGCCTTCCTATCTGCCTGGATCTCAAGATTTGGCATCCTTGAACATATTACATCAGATAGGGGTTCCACAATTACATCCCAACTTTGGAACTCTCTCAGTCAGCTCCTTGGCTCCACAAACCGTCACACAACGTCCTGCAATCCAGAAGCCAATGGCATGGTTGAACGCATGCACAGAACACTAAAGGCAGCCCTCATCACCAGCTGCACAAGCAATTCTTGGACACATCAACTACCTTGGGTACTCCTTAGACTCCGAACTACTCCCAAAGAAGGTCTTAACATATCCTCATCCGATTGTATATGGCGACCCCTTGGTGGTACCTGCAGAGTTTTTCCCAAACAACAATCACCATGAAGATCTCGATCGTCCCAGCCAGATAATTGGAAAATACATACCTGTAAAACAAACATACTAGAATAACAGAAAAACTTTCATTCCACGAGACCTCACCACAGCCACCCACATCTTCATCAGAACAGATAGTCATTGGACACCTCTAACACCTCCTTACACTGGACCATATAGAGTCATACGACGACGTTCAAAGGCATTCCTCCTTAACATCCGTGGCACTGAGGAGTGGATATCCATTGATCGCTTGAAATTCGCCCACCTTCAAGAAGATGATCCTCCTCCTATTCGTTTCTCTAGGGCAGGATGCCCTTTAGTTTCTTCCAAGGGGGAAGCATTGTCCAAACGTACAAATTGTAAATAATATATTTTATCAAAATTTGTTATTGTAAATAAGTAATCATTTGGTAATTATTAACTTATTTTAAAGTTGTATTTAATGGATCAATAATTACTCTTGGGTTGTTTGTAACTCCTCCCACTGAAATAGCTGTACATATAAATAACCTTGAATTTGATCATTAAATCAGTTCAATATTCTGCTTGTATTGGTGAACATCCTCTCTTATATATTAACTAAAATAACTCTTGCTTTCCGTTTGAAGTAGTGAAGTAACTACAGTCTTTACAGTCCCCTCTCTCATAGATTACTTTCGTTGGTCTTTGCTTTCTTTCCCTGGAATATTTACCCAGTTGGTGAATCTTTACAATATCCTCAGGACCACATACTACTCCAAGCTTCCTTGTCAGGTCTAAAATCTTAGCTTTATTTTCTTAAAGTCTCCCCTGCCATGTTGGCTCCTGGGGTTTGCTTATGTCTGAAATTATCACTGTCTTCTCTTTATCAAGTGCCTGTTTAATCAGTGGAGTTGCCCTTTCCATCACAACGTCTTTCATTATTCTATAACTGTGTCTTTATAGTCAACAGTTTGTATGTTTTTCATTGCCACCACCCCCACAGCCTCATTTTTGCCACACGCCCCTTTAGTGCATCTGCAAAGGAAGTTTTCATGGCATCCTGTTCCGTATTCAGCTCCTGAGACTTTTTTAGACTGTTCGATGTTTTCCTTTATCTGGACATTCCAAGCTGCAATCTCGTCTCTCTCAGAAGAGAGCAGTGAACTAGCATTTAATTCATTCAGGTTGTCATTCAGCTTTTTGCTGTTATCTTCTTGTTTAGAAATTCTGGTGTCTAATTCACTCTTTTCCCCTTCCAGCTTCTTTATTCATTTTCTAGTTCTTTTCTCTCTTGCCCTTGTGCTTTATTTGCTTCCTCCAAAAATCTTATTTCTTCTCTGAGTGTTTCATTCTCTTTCAATTCTCTATCCATATTCCGAATTTTATCATCTAGGTTGATTACCAGTGTTTCCAATTCCTTGACGCTTTGCTTCAATCTTCTAACAGCCACTCCTCCTCCTCCTACATCCCCTGGACATCCTGTACCACCCCTCCCCGTCCATTGGATGGGGAGGGTTAGGGACAGAGATGGCCTTATAATGCTGTTTTCCCTTTCACAGAATGTTCCGGTTTTACGTCACGGACTCCCTTGTATACCAAGGGCTAGGACGATTGCCTTCTTACGAAAGACTTGCTTTGGAAGATGTAATCGTTACCCTGAGAGCATGCCTTTGCTAACCACAGACCGTGACGGGGCGCGAACCCTCGACCTGACGCCTCAAAGTCGCAGACGCTCCCTTTTACAGAATATATAGAGTAAAACAATAGAAAGAGAAGTTTCTGTTTAAGCTTCACACAGAATTTCTATATATGTGTGTGTGTGTGTGTGTGTGTGTGTGTGTGTGTGTGTGTGTGATTACCTAATTGTGATTACCTAATTGTGTTTACGGGAAAGTGCCCAAAGCTCGTATCTTCCCGTCTCCTCATCGGTTCCATTTTAGACTTAGTGATACTTATCGTACCTGTCCTTAAAACTATGGATTGAGATAGCATTAACTACCTCCTCGCTTAGCGAATTCCATTTATCAACTACTCTTACACTGAAAAAGTATTTCCTTACATCCTGCAAAGAAGTTTTCTTACCAAGCTTCAAACTATGACCTCTAGTTCTAGAGCCAGCCATATCGAAATATCGATCCCTATCCACTCTATCATAACCATGAAGGAATTTAAAGACTGTCACCATATCCCCCCTCACTCTTCTAGCTTCGAGTGATGGCAAGTCTAATTCCCTCAGTCTCTCATCATAACCGAGATTGCGTATTTCTGGCACCAGTTTCGTGGCATGTCTTTGAACTTTTTCAAGCTTAGCTATGTGCTTTTTCAAGTGCGGATTCCAAAAGGGGGCTGCATATTCGAGTTTTGGCCTCACATAGGTTACATAAATATTTCTGAACATTTCCTTGTCCATGTGCCTGAAGGCTACCCTTACATTTGATAAGAATGCATATGCTGCCCTTACTACGCCATTTATATGTATTTCTGGAGACAAATCTGCCAGTATGTTTACTCCTAGATCTCTCTCATATTCTGTCTCTTGAAGTTGTACTCCAGCCACCGAGTAGTCGAGCTTTGCCTTCTTGCACTTGTACCCATTCTCATTATCTTACATTTTGAGGTATTGAATTTCATTAGCCACTTTTCTGACCACTCATGCAGATTATTTAGATCCTCCTGAAGTTCTCTACCATTGTTCTCGTTTTTTACTTTCTTCACAATCTTTGCATCATCTGCAAACATATTCATGAATGAATTTACACACTCTGGTAGGTCATTTACATATACAAGGAACAAAAGTGGCCCTAAAACTGAACCCTGTGGAACTCCACTACTAACTCTTCTCCATTCAGACACTGAGTGTCTTACTCTAACCCTCTGTTCCCTTCCTTCCAAGTAAGTTTTTATCCATTCCAAGACATTTCCACCTATTCTAGCCATTGATTGCAGCTTCCTAATAAGTCTCCCATGTGGAACAGTGTCAAACGCTTTCTGGAAGTCTAGGAATATGCAATCTGCCCAGCCCTCTCTTTCCTGTAAGATTTGGCTTACCTCATCATAAAATTCTAATAAGTTTGTTACTGTTGATCTACCTTCTCTGAAGCCATGTTGCCTCACTGACAAAAAGTTGAAGGATTCCAAGTGAAGAGAGATATGTTTCCTTAGTAGTTTCTCCATAACTTTGCAAACTATGCTGGTCAAGGAAACTGGTCTATAGTTCAGAGCCGTATCCCTCCTTCCCTTTTTGAAGATAGGTATCACATTTGCTTGTTTCCAGCATCTTGGAATCTCCCCCGACTCCAGTGACTCCTTAAATATGATACTTAGTGCCACTGATATTGTGTTTGCGCATTTTTTAAGCACATGAGGGGATATGTCATCAGGATCTGTAGCTTTATGAACATCTAAATCCATCAGCGCTTTGCATACCTCTGTGGCTGTAAGGTTGATGTTCTCTAATACCGGCCCTTGAGCTTCTATCACTGCAATCTGAGGGGGTGGGGTATTT
>JAXCGZ010015380.1:50000-55000 GCA_037179515.1 Halocaridina rubra | reverse complement strand
CACTCATTCCTATTCCTAGCACTCTCGCTTGCTCCCCTCACATCCATCCTCCTATCATTCAGAGCTCTCCTTACTCCATCCATCAAGCCAAACCTAGGCCTCCCTCTAGCATTTCTCCCATCAACTCTCGCATTCATCACCTTTTTCAGCAGTCTTTCATCATCCATCCTTTCCACATGGCCAAACCTTCTCAGAACATTCATATCTACTCTGGCTGCAAACTATCTCCTTACACCCGTTCTTGCTCTCACCACTTCATTCCTAACCCTATCCAACAGAGATACACCAATCATACTCCTCAGGCATTTCATCTCAAACACATTTAGTTTCCGTCTCTCAGTTACTTTCATACCCCATAACTCTGATCCATACATCACAGTTGGCACAACCACTTTTTCATACAAAACTTTCTGAACATTCATTTCCAACCCTCTATTCATCATCACTCTTTTCAATGCACCCAACACTTTACATCCTTCATTCACTCTGTGACACACATCTGCTTCCACTCCACCATTTGCAGCTATAACCGACCCTAAATACTTAAACTTATCAACTTCCTCAAGTGTCTCTCCATTCAACATAACATTCAATCCAGCACCATCCTCATTTCTCGTACACCTCATAACCTTACTCTTTCCAAAATTCACTCGCAACTTCCTTCTCTCACACACCATTCCAAATTCTGACACTAACTGACACAGCCTCTCTTCTGAATCTGCCACCACCACAGTATCATCTGCAAACAGCAACTGATTCAGCTCCCACTCGTTATCATCCCCATCTACCATTCTCAAACCTTGCCCACGCACTCTCTCATTCATCTCTCTTACGACTCCATCAATATACAGATTGAACAGCCATGGTAACATCACACATCCCTGTCTCAGTCCCACACTCACTGGAAACCACTCACTCTCTTCATTCCCTACCCTAACACAAGCTCTACTGCCCTCATACAAACTCTTCACTGCATGCAACAGTTTACATTCAATTCCATATAACTTCAAAACATTACACATTGCCTCTGACATTACTATATACAAATAAAAATGGCAGCCTATTGAACTGTGAACACGCATGTGCTGCACTGTTGTTATTTGCAAGTTCTGAAACCCGATTGCACATGATCAGAATTTGATGGTGCTTAAAATCGTGTGGTGTTTATGATGTTGCTTTTATAATCATGTTGATTGTACTCTTAATAATCGTGTTGTGTTTTTAATTATGATGCGTTTATGATTGTGTTGTGGTGTCTGATAATTATCATATGATGATTTTCATGAAATGTGATTAGTAAAAATTCGACATATTCTCCGGAGGGGATAAAGTTTCCCTTTTGACACGTCTACTCCTACAGTTTTTGCATTGATATCAACCATATATAGAATGTCTTTTTTTTTCCTTCTCCAAAGAAGTGAATTTTCGAGTTATTACATTGCAATGATTTGGATTTTTAATGCATTTTTACTAAACCTAACCGTAAAATACTCTACAAGAGTAGATGTTGCAAATTTTGAACCGCACCCCCTCCCCAGAATCTGTCTGACTTAGTCATATAGCCATTTAGTATTTCTTATAATTATATTGTAATGTTTATAGTCATGTGGTGTTTGCTTCATAATCATGTTACAATATATGATTATGCGCTTGGTAAAGTTCAAATGGTTGAATTTATGAAAATTTGTGGTCTGTAAGATACTGTAGTCCATCTGATGCTTGGTATTGATCATGCTTTTGTGTTTCTCCATAGCGTTGTGACTTGTAGTTATGTTGACTTGTGTGTTAATGATTATGTAGATGAGTTGTTCATTATGTTGTAGTGTTTATTATCATAATCGAATTTGCTAATGATCATGTGGTTGTCTATTTCATTACATTGTGGTGTTCTTAATCATTTATTGATGTTTATGTAATTTTAAACATTTCTTGTTTTTTTTTTTTCACACAGACTTACATTATTCAATGCGCATCAGTTAAATACCAATGAATACAAAAAGTGGATTTATCTTAACAAATGTATTCATTTTGGATTCGTGCCCATCAAAAAGATTACACAGAGGTCCCCCAGTGTGTGTTATGTTGCAAGACTCTGAGCAATAATGAAATGCGTTCCTCGCCCTTAAAACGTCCTCCGAAAACAATACACCTTGCTCTAGTTGACAAGCCCGATGCATTCTTTGAAACAAAAAGACAATTATTAATGAGAACTAAGTTCAACAGATGTGAAGTATTTCAGCAATAGACTTCAAAAGTTGTTCTTTCTTATGAGATCAGCATCTTAATTGCTTTGAACAAGAAGAGTCATAACTCTGGAGTGATTCTCATATATATATATATATATATATATATATATATATATATATATATATATATATATATATATATATATATATATATATATATATATATATATATAAAGATCAAGATCTCTATCAAGTAAGAGTTCCTTTTCAAATTTGCCATCCAGTATGGGGATAAATGACTGACATCGCGTAAGAAAGGAAGTGCTCCCCCGCCAGCTCATATAAAGTTGTACAACAGAGGCAGCTATTTTACGAGAGGTATCGATCTTTTTTAAGAAAAATCATCTTTTGCCGGACACGCTAGTAGGGGTGTGTACAGCCGGACATGCTAGTAGGGGTGTGTACAAATGCAGCTCCACCCTTGCTTGGTCTGCAGTCTAGACTGATAACAAGGGTGAAAGAAAACTACCCTGCTGTTGCAAGTACATAATGCAAGCTTCATCGAGAAGCCTTAGCATATAGGACTCTACCTACTGAACTGAGGAATTTCCTGAACTTAGCTATCAAGGAAGTTAATATTTAAAAACTGATGACATATACAATCGTCTCTTCAAACTGCTGTTTAAGAATATTGATTCAGGACATCATCCTTTGCTTTTTCACACTAATATGAGAAAGCTTTTGTTAGAAACATGCTTGTATGGTTTTATAGATTCCGAGGAGTAGCAATATATCTAGAATCACAGCAAATGGCAGACCTCCATAACAAGAACCAGTCTGAAGGCCTTTTGCTATATCTAGCTTACTTGGTTGATATCTTCGAATTGCTGAATACCGTGGACCTTAAACTACAAGGAAAAGCATCAATACCATGCAGCATGGCATCATTTGAGCCTCCATGGCAAAACTCGACCTCTGGAGATGTCGAGATTCAGATGGAAATACAACCAAGATTAGTAACTTCTGCTTTCAGTTACACTTACCTATAACCTGAGATGAATAAATAAGTAATCACTACATCTGACTGACTCAAAAGCAGAATGATCAGATACTTCCCAGCTATACATAAGAAGAGCTAAGCCTAGAAATTTATCAGGAATCCATTCCAATGAAGTAATTGACGGTTTAAATGGAGTGCAAGAGCAGTTTTTCGAGCTAAAGTTCAACTCCTCACTGATAAAGAATAAAAGAATTGAATCTGGTGACGTTCCGGGTAGAATAACTTTTGACCCTGACAAAGTTTAGATTAACGTATCTTTGTGTATTTGTTTTTCAGTTCTCGTTACTGTCAAGTTTAAGTGCAGAAATCCAATAAATATTGAAAAGGACTTGCGTTGCGAACTCTCTGGCATTCGATCACACATTTAAGATATAGTAGATAAGAATCTGTATCAAATATCTCAGGTGGGTAAAGAGTAGTGTCAAATATCTCATTAAATTCTGGTAGCTGAGAAGTAGTGTCAAAAATCTTATATGATTGAATTAATAATATATATAATGACCTTGCTGCATATACGTCTAAAGAGGTGCTGTTTGCTTATACATACTTAATGGTCATTGAAAAGACTGAAACATCCATTTTAGACATTCTGAATACCTGGAAGAGAATTTTGTATTAAAAGAAAAATACTTGATGATCTTATGGGGGTGGAGACAAAAACCAAACACGCAAGGTTTGGTTGTATAAAGGTAATTTACATTCTAACTCCATGAGCTTATTGGGAAGGATCCATTCTTCACTGTCATTGTTTAGTGGTAAACATGATATAAGGGTTAAAGTGAGATTGCAAAGAAAACGTCACGTTAGAACATAATATTATATCAAACCTTTTCTCTGGTTTTTGACACTCAACTATCGAAACTTTATTGTGGGACCACTCATCAGTGTTTTCACCTGCTGGTAAACGAAAACCTCCCCTGCATTTAGGTGGAACTTGAGAAAAGTCTTCAACGTGCAAATTAAACACAGTAAATTCTAAGACCCCAACTAACGTCGTTTTCCTTCAACCTGTAGAACTCTGCTTTCAATAGTCAGTTAAAAATTCTTTAACCATTTTCCACACTAACTAATCAAAACAGGAATTTCATTATTATTATTATTATTATTATTATTATTATTATTATTATTATTATTATAATAATAATTATTATTATTATTATTATTATTATTATTATTATTATTATTATTATTATTATTATTATTATTATTATTATTATTATTATTATTATTATATTATTATTATTATTATTATTATTATTATTATTATTATTATTATTATTATTATTATTATTATTATTATTATTATTATTATTATTATTATTATTATTATTATTATTATTATCATTATTATTATCATTATTATTTCTCAAGGGAGGATAATACAAGGGGGGACTCCCAATCTCCTCGCCCCGTCCACTTTTAGTCGCCTTTTACGACAAGCAGGTGATGAAAGAGAGAGTTGATGGGAGAAATGCCAGAGGGAGTCCTAGGTTTGGGTAGATGGATGGAACAAGGAGAGCCCTGAATGATAGGAGGATGGATGTGAGGGGAGCAAGAGAGTGTGCTAGGAAAAGGAATGAGTGGCGAGTGATTGTGACATAGTTCTGATGGGCATCAGCAGTTATCAATGCGTTACATCTTACAGAGGTAGCCCTGAGGTAGGGGCAGTAGGGGAGTTGGCATTATGAAGCGACACAGGTTGTGGAAGAGCCAAAAAGATAGGCTGTGGCACTCCAGCAATGCCATCTGAACGG
>JAXCGZ010015380.1:12500-37500 GCA_037179515.1 Halocaridina rubra | reverse complement strand
GTAGTAGTAGTAGAAGGAGGAGGAGGAATAATAGGAGGAGAAGGAGAAGGAAAAGGTGGAGGAAAACGATGAGGTGGTGGTGTTGGTGATTGAGAGGGAGGATGGGAAGAATTAGGAGGAGGATCATTCAAATTATGGAAAACAATAGGAATTACTATTGCAAGCTTGTGGACGAGTTCGTCCTAGATACATCGTCTGTTTCAAGCATTGGAGGTCACATTAGGTCCTGGGATAGTTATCTGGATATTGTCGCTTCCAGACATAAGTTCGATTTAGATATAGAATAACGACAGGTCTCAGTAATCGGTATTGCAGTGATGCCCTTCATGCAACATTTGCATTGAATATTTCATTTATGAAGGAAAATATGTCAGACTAGTAACGGTAGCTACAACAAGGCAACCTCGACATGAGCTTCAACAAAGTACTTTTCATACTGACGAGGAGAACCTAAAGTGTTTGGGAATCAGATAAAATTTGGAAAAATCAATTCAGCCATCAGAAACCTGTTAGATAATAGTCTCCGATCCAAAGATTTATCATGAGGAATATCTTTGAAGAGGAAGATGTAAAGGATGTCCTGTTTCTGAAGACAACAAGTACTTCCAATTGAATTAGAGAAACAATGTAACTTTACAGGGAAGAAATGTTGTATAACATATATGTTAAATACCTCACTGTTGAGTAATATATATTAACACCCATGGAAACCAAGCACACCAGAGGGCAATAAGCAACAATGACCAAAAAAAAAAAAAATCACTGAAGGAAAGCTTTTGTAGCAGAATTTCGGACCTATAAACGCCAAGCAACTACCATGAAGCAATTTAGGTTATCCACAAAAAGAACGAAATTGGCAAGACATTCACGCCTTTAGTGTTTAAAATATTTTTTTTTATTGCCAAATTTATTGCCAAATATTTAGAATACATACATGAATAAATATATACATTATATTCAAAGGCACTAGCCTGCTGAGCAAGAGCTCCTTGGAAGGGGATGGGACGTCATGGCAGAATCTTCTGTTCAACACTTGCCAAAGCTATGGCAGAAAAAAAATCAAGAACCAAAAGGCTTCTTTAGTGGACAGCTAAGATGGTGAATCTGTTTTTCTTTGTTAAGGTCTGCACTGCTTTGTCTCGTTGGAACAAGGTCAAAATTTAGGGTAAAAGATGAAAAGTTTCCAGACTGAGAATGTAGCCCTAGAAAGCAAAATTAGGAAATAATCTAGAATATAGAAGTTTGATGATAATAAGAAAAAAAAACGAAGGAATGTAGGTGTTCAAGTTATTGTTTACTTCTTTTCGCATTCAAAGAAGCTTGGAGAAATAGTAGCCATGCCGGTAAACTTCCAGCTATGATGATGAGAAGAATCCTATAATCAAAATAGAGTAGTAGTAGTAGTAGTAGTAGTAGTAGTAGTAGTAGTAGTAGTAGTAGTAGTAGTAGTAGTAGTAGTAGTAGTAGTAGTAGTAGTAGTAGTAGTAGGAGGAGGAGGAGGAGGAGGAGGAGGAGGAGGAGGAGGAGGAGGAGGGGGAGGAGGATTAGGAGGAGGAGGAGGAGGAAGAGGAAGAGGAAGAGGAGGAGGAGGAGGAGGATTAGTCAAGATTACTTTATTAAACAGACTGTTTTATGCATACAAGGGCAGACAGAGAATTTTTATTGTACCTATATAAAGTAAGTGCACAAAGAGAGAGAGAGAGAGAGAGAGAGAGAGAGAGAGAGAGAGAGAGAGAGAGAGAGAGAGAGAGAGAGAGAGAGAGAGAGAGAGAGAGAGAGAGAGAGAGAGAGAGAGAGAGAGAGAGAGAGAGAGAGAGAGAGATAAATTCACTAATTTCCACAATGATATGTAAATACTGATGAACGAAGTAATTATAATTATTTCGGATATAAGTATAAATTTTCCGGGAGTCACACTTGTGCCGTACTTAGAAGCTACAGTTTTAGCTTCAAAGTAGCCCGTAAAAGGCACCACGACCTTTGTCATCTCCATGAAAGGAAAACCTGACTTGGGTTTTTGCACAGGAGAAACTATGAAGATTGGACGCCATACAAGTGACCATGGAAAGTGTCGACCCGCATAGTAATGTTACTTTTAAGTGAATGCTGATGTTAAGGGGGGTGTTTAACAGCCCCCCCCCTAAGTAGGATATTAAAGAAGGGCAACTCATAGCTGTGTAAGCAGCTGGACTGCTTCTAGGGAAGGAAGTAGAAAGGTAGTACATCGCCATAGCTGTACAAAATGACGGACAGCTTAGGGGTAGGAATAAAAAGGCAGGACACCCCAAAGTTGTCCAAAAACTTAAGACATTCCCTGGTTAGGGAAAAGAAAAACAGACAACTCATACCTATGTAAGAAGCTAGACAGCCTAATCTTGAGGCACAGAACATTCCAATAGTTATTTAGTGATTTTTACCACAAATACTTCATACTATGCCCAAAATTTAATGCAGCTGAAAAACCGAATAAAGGAAGAATTAAAAGACCAGTTATGTAGACAAGCTTGGACAACGCTAATTAAGTAAGAGCACCTTTAAAAAGAGAGAAGAAAAACTGTCGCATTCTCTCTGACATTTTTTACATTATTCAATAAATATAACATACTTTTGGGGTATATTTATGTTCAACCACCTGCACTTAGATGCCACTTGACTAGTTATAGAGGTCTTCTGAGGGAAATCTCTTATACTAAAGTAAATAAATATTAGGAGTATTAAGTAAAAAGGATAGAATCCCTGAACTTAGATTACTAAAAGATATATATATTAGCATTTGACTCAAAGCTGTTCCGAATTCAACTCAAAAGGTGCATATATTTACCTGAGGCAAGGTTATGCAGTCGTAGCATCTGACAACTTAGGAGGCAAAAAGGAGTACACATTATTAGATGTGCTGGGTAATTTGCACCATAATGTCATCATTCATATATATATATATATATATATATATATATATATATATATATATATATATATATATATATATATATACATATATATATATATATATATATATATATATATATATATATATATATATATATATATATATATATATATATATATATATATATATATATATATATATATATATATATATATATATATATATATATATATATATATATATATATATATATATATATATATATATATATATATACATACATATACCGTGGCTGTTTCCCCTTTAAAAGTGGGGGTAGCCGACATAAAAAAAGAAACAGTTTGGGGAGCAGCTATACTCCCCTCTACTCTCCCTCTTCTTTGATGCCTCACAGGAGGTTGGTACAAGGGGGGATTCCTAGTCCCCCCGCCCCGTCCACTTTTAGTCGCCTTTTACGACACGCAGGGAATACGGTGAGGCTATTCTTTGATATTATGCCCGCCCCACAGGACACTTGATCAATGCAGCATTCTTGGCACATGCTTTTGCGGCCAAGCTCCACTAAAAGAGGAAAAATTGGATCATCCTCTGATAATACCAATGAACTTACGGTCGCACAAAGAACTTTTCATCTCTCTCTCTCTCACACAAAAATGTTGAATTCATTATATTTACTGTGCACAGGTATATATATATATATATATATATATATATATATATATATATATATATATATATATATATATATATATATATATATATATATATATATATATATATATATATATATATATATATATATATATATATATATATATATATATATATATATATATATATATATATATATATATATATATATATATATATATATATATATATATATATATATATATATAGATATATATATATATATATATATATATATATATATATATATATATATATATATATATATATATATATATATATATATATATATATATATATATATATATATATATATATATATATATATATATATATATATATATATATATATATAAATATATATATATATATATATATATATATATATATATATATATATATATATATATATATATATGTGTGTGTGTGTGTGTGTGTGTGTGTGTGTGTGTGTGTGTGTGTGTGTGTGTGTGTGTGTGTGTGTGTGTGCGTGTGTGTGTGTGTGTGCGCGCGCGCAAAATTAACTAGTTGTTTTTATCTAATTGTTCTTACGAGAGAGAGCTCTATGCTCGTAACTCCCGATTCGTGATCGGATCCATTTTTACACTCAGCGATACTTATCATACTTGTTCTTAAAACTATGGATTGATCATCAGGACCTGTAACTTTATGGGCATCTAACTTCATCAGCGCTTAACACACCTCTGTGGCTGAAAAGATGATGTTCTCTAAGCTAGCTCTTGAGCTCCTATGGGGTGGGGTATATTCTGCTGTCAATACTAACTGAAGCTCCTTGATCAGTTCTTTGCGGATCTCGTCATCCATTTCAGCTATGCTTTCATCCACTCTCTTTAACTTTGAACCCTGTCTTTGATCTTCAGTTTTTTTCTTATAAAGCTGTGGATAAATTTTGGATTTTCTTTAGCCTTCCTCGTGATATCACTTTCATAATCTCTCACTGTCTCTCTTCTTTTACTTAGGTAATCAGTGCTTGCTCTGTATACATATCCCATTCTCGTCATTAATGTTACAGAGATAATGTGGGGTGGATGTGTATGCACAACTATACTGTAACTGCTTTTATTTCGTTACGCCATTTGTAGAAGAGTTGTTGTTGTTGTTGTTCCGGTTTTACATCACGGATTCCATTTTCAACCAAGGGCTAGGACGGTTGCCCTTTTGCGAAGGATTGTTTTGGCAGATGTAATCGTTACCCTGAGTGCATGCCCTTGCTAACCTCAGACCGTGACGGGGCGCGAACCCTCGACCTGACGCCTCAGAGTAGTGGACGGTACCGTTTGAGCCACGGTGACTATAACATTTGTAGAAGAGTATATATTCTAAAACTAAACAAAATATATAAATGACAGGAGAACAGTCAATAATACTGGATAATATTGAAATATTTTATAAAAGGATCGAAACCCTTATATGAGGATCGAAAAATACTATTTATGGTTGCCAAACACTACAGTGGTTCGGTCATGTGAAGAGGAGAGAAGAAGACTACGTGGGTGTGAGAGTGATGGAGATGGACGTGGAGGGCAGACGTAGACGAGGAAGACCTAAACTACGGTGGAAGGACCGACTGAAGGAGGATCTCAGAGAGAGACAGCTGGGGGAGGAGCAAGTGATGGACCGGAACCAGAGGAGACGACTAGTGAAGAGATGCGACCCCATATGAAAATGGGAACGCAAATAGAGGAAGAAGAAGAAACGTAAATAATAGAAAACACTTCCTGAGTGAGCAATAGAAAACTTAAGACTAATTACAGGGGTATCTTAGACACAACACTTCCTTCCCCCTTAAAAGAGTTTTGAGTACATGTATGGGTATATGCAAAATATATCTTGTCTTAATATCTATATTATCATAATATCATGCATGGTTACAAATCTAATTTCTTAGCAGTTATTCCCCTGGTTGCCGTATCAGGAAATACCCTACGTTAAACTGAACTCTGGGGTAAAGGCATTGTTAATGCGTCTGCTGAGAATGAAACCTCTGTGTTCGTGGCTGGTTCCAATGCACTTCTGGGATGAAGAGTTAGTTCAGTATAAGACTGATCTGCTGAGAGGTGATGCCTATTGTCAGACCAAGAAGGCGTTAGCTGATCAATGTGTCTCTTCATTACATTCCCATTTACTCGAACTTCATAATGCATATTCCCAACCTTTCGTGTAATTTCCCCTGGTATCCACTTGTCTGGTATTGTGTATGATCGTAAAAGTACTGGAGATAAAGGTTGGATGCATCGTATCTCTTTTCGGTGTTGTAACTGTGCTCAGATTTTGTTCTGATGATCACTAAGAAACTCAGGCAACATCAGATCCAACTTAGTCCTAATCCTCCTCCCCATCAACAAAAATGATGGTACCATGCCCGTAGTTGCATGCTGAGTAGTTCGATAACTTATGAGAAATTTGCTTATGCTAGTAGGAACAGTAGCATGCTAGGCTTGTCGACATTTTATATTATGCTTAAATGTCTGGACGAATCTTTCAGCCTCCATATTTGTGACAGGATGATACGGTGCAGAAAAGGTGTGTAGAATGTCTTTTACATCCAAAACATCTTTGAATTCCTGAGAAGAAAACTGAGGACCATTATCAGATACCTTGCACTCTGGCAAACCAGGGGTTGCAAAAAGCTGCATTAGTGCTCTGATAGTGCAAAGTGAGATAGTTGACTGCAATGGAATGATCTATGGCCATTTACTGTAAGCATCGACAACAATTAGGTAAGAATATCCAAGAAATGGACCAGCAAAATCAACGTGTAGCTGTTGCCAAGCATGCCTAGGATATTCCCAGGGGTGCATACGTGCTGGTTTGGGATTATTTTGATTGGTGGAACAAGTTGTGCATTTCCGAACAGACATTTCAATGTCCTTGTCCATTCCCGGCCACCACATGTAACTTCTAGCTATTGCTTTAGATCTTACAATGGTCTGGTGATCCTCATGTAGATAAGTGAGTACCTGTTCCCTAAGCTGCTTAGGAACAACAACTCTGGCCCCATGTAATATGCAATCCTGTTCTGCACTAAGCTCAGACCATACTGCCACATATGGTTTACATTCCTCCTGAGTCATTGTTGAACCTCGACCATTAAGTAAATGCTGAAGTATCTTGGACAATATTGGATCCTGTTTTGTGCTTTTAGCTATATGTTTAGCTGTGATAGGTAAGTTGTAGCTGTCTAGCAACAAAATACTGACATCATGATCTGTAGAAGGCTTGTCTAAGGGTAAGCAATATAGTGAGTCTGCATTTCCTATCTTGGTAGTAGACTTGTACTCTAATGTATAATTATAAGCTGCCAAAATGATAGCCCACCTTTGTAGTCGTGCAGCGACTAGAGCTGGTAAACCTGCTTTTGGACCTAAAATGGCTAATAATGGTTTGTGTTCAGTGACTAACTTAAAGTCCTTCCTGCTGTGTAGGTATATGTGGAATTTCTTTACAGCATGCACTAGTGCAAGGCCCTACTTTTCAATTTGTGAATAGTTTCTTTCTGCCTTGTTCAACAAATCTAGATGAATAAGCAATTGGCCTTTCTGTCTGGCATTACATGAGAAGAAGTTATTTCTGCTTTTATCTTCTCAAATGACTGCTGACAGTCCACTGACCAGTGCCATGCTACGTTTTTGTTTAGCAGTCGATATAGTGGTTCTATTGGGGTAGCTAAGTCTTTTATGAACTTTCCGTAAAATTTCACAAGTCCTAAAAACGACTGTAGCTCCTTGACATTTTCAGGCACTTTTGCTGACTGTACTGTCCTGACATTGTCATCTGTCTTGTGAATACACTGGTCACTTATTTTGAAACCTAAATATTCAATTGCTGAAACTTTAAAATGATATTCGCTCTTTTTTATTTTCATTCCATTTTCTTCTATGCGTTTCAATATTGTTACTAGTTTTCTTGATGCTCTCTCTCGTCCTTTCCTGGTACTAATATGTCATCAACGAAACAAAATACTCCGGGCAATCCATTGAATATTTTATCCATGGCTTGCTGTCATATTGTGGGACTGTTGGCTACCCCATATGGTAGTCTTTTGGGACAAAATAACACTAAATGAGTATTTATTGTACAGTATTCTTGTGACTTGTTATCCATGACTAACTGCTGAAAGGCATGTTTTAGGTTAATTTTTGAAAAAACTTTACATTCTCCTAGGGCTGCAAACATGTTTGTAGAGCTGGGTAGAGGGCATTGGGCTATATGTAACTGTGGGTTTAGTGTAACCTTATAATCTCCACACAACTGGACACCTTCATCTTGTTTAGCTACTGGAACCTAAGGGGTTCCCCAGTCTAAATATATTACTCTCTCCCATGTGCTTTCTGTTTCTAACCTTTTAATTTCCTGTTCAACTGAGGCCTTTAAAGCAAATGGAATAGGTCTAAGCGCAAAAAACTTTGGTGTTGGTTCAGATTTCAGAACTAAGGTTGCTTTTGTGGTCATTACTGTGCCATGTCCTTCAGTAAAAATCTCCTTAAAGTCTGAACACACATCACTCACAGGGGTAACAGTTTTATGTTCTACCTTCAGAACCTTCAAAATTTGAAACCAATTTAACTGAATATGTTTCAACCAATCTAAACCCATTAATGTCTGACCTTGGCCTTTCACAATGGTGAGGGTCAGATCCTGTGCTGTCTGCTGATCACACTGATCATTAAACTTGGATGAACCTACTAGCTTGATGTTGTGTGCATTGTAATCCCACAGCACTTTATTGCAAGCTTCTATGGACAAATTAGGTATTTTGCATGCCAACTGTTCTGACATCACAGAGACATCTGCTGCTGTGTCAACTTGCATGACAACTGGAACACTGTTTATGCTTACTGCAATTTTCATCCTCTTGTCTTTGCTATTTATAGAGTTAATTTGAAATGTAATTTCTAGTTTACTACTATCTTTATTGCTCTGATGGCTCATCTGACTGGTCATTCTGTTGTTTCAGGTTTAACTGAGACATAATTGATGTGTTTCTCTGTTTTGCGGAGCCTACACATGTTACTGATATGATCCTTATGTTCACAACTGTTACATTTCTTGTCAGTTGCTGGACACTTTGTCCTATCACTAGGATAATGACCTGCCTTACCACACCTGAAGCATGGTTTTGTATTTGTGGATTGTTTACCCTCAGGTTTCCTTTAAGCTGCCGTGTTTTTACCTTGTTGCAATTGCCTTTTACCATGCTGGGAGGACACTTTCTTGACCTGAGAATTATTTTGTGAACCCTAAATGCCTTGAGCTTGAGAATTTGCTGATTCCAGAAACCTAGCTGTGTCTAAAACCTTATCTATTGTTAGGGTTTTCTCCTGAAGCTATTTTTTTTTCTAAGTTCATGTGAATTACATTTGGCTATAACCTGATATATTATGACATCCTCCTTGTTATGGAACTCTCAAGTAGAAGCTAACTCTTTCAACTTGGTAACAAAAGCATCAACTGATTGACTTGTATCATGGGTGCACTGGCTAAACCTAAATCTCTCATATCTAAAATTAATTTTAGGAGCAAAATAGGCATTTAAGCAATCAACTGTTTACTGAAGGGTGTTACCTGTAGGTGTGAGGGATTTATACACCTCCTGTACCTCTAGGCCTGCTACATGGAGTTGACGTAGGGCTTTTTACTTCCTACGTAATATAATTATAATTATGGTAGCGTGGTTGGTGAAAGACATCTTCTTTCTATTCGTTTATTCTTATTTTAACATCTATGTACTCAGAGCTCCTATTACTACAGTTCCTGTCACGACTAATTCCTGAGTCCCACCCCCAAAAGGGGGAGGCTAACTCAGCTGTACTGTGTTAACTCTGCTGCTGGCAAGGCCCGGTCTCTAACTCAACTCACTGTGCCTGCCCTGGGTGGTTCTTGAAATACCCCAAGGGCAAGGCGTGGCTTGACATCCAGTCCTGCAAATCAACTCCAGGTTCGAAGTGGAGTCCCGCCTATTTTGGGGAGGGGCTATTCCAACGAGCCTATTGCAAAGGAGTGGGTGGTAATTGCCTATTGCCATTGGGTATCTCCCCCGGGCATGTACTTCACATTTAGGACAAGTGTTTCTGTGTGGTATGGGGAATAAAGGACTGGTTTATATCTCACACCCTCTTGAGATATTTGAACGCCAGATGCCGAGTCCCATGGGACCAGCTATCTATCTTTGTGACCCTTTTTAACCACAGGACCTCATCCTATTACACACTGGAGAGAGTGTTCAATGTTTCCTTTGACACCTAGCCAAAAGTCCTACGACATCCCTCCCCACTACACTGAAATATCTCTTATTTCAGTTTCATCATCCTAAACTAACATTTGTTTACAATAAAAACGGGGCCGAGTTATTTAAGCTATTATCGAAGAAATCCTATTTCTATGAACTCTAAACAAATTACACAAACATAACATATATATAGTACTTCTACAGACAACTAGAGCATGCAGAGTCTATTTCCTTGTGGGAAATCTTTAACACAAACATATTCTTATATTTAACAAAAGTAACCTTAATCACTATGATTTCAGTGTGTAACTAATAACAAAAATAAATTAAGATCAAAAGTCAGTTTAGATCATAACATTACTTTATCTACTTCTCTTTTTTCTTCAAAAGACAAAATTTGGTTAGTTACAGTAAAAATATAAATCATGTAAAACATTAGCAAACAAATTAAGTAGAGTATTAGCATGTATAAACATGTAAAATGCAATAGACCATAACATCAATAGTAATTTCTATAAGAAACCTTATCTTATAATTTCTACTCTTATTGTTACTATGGGCATTAATTTATTTTAAAATTTGGCCTTAAAACTACTCCTGAAACAAAACATGTTTTACTGTGTGTAAAGTCAAAACATTTACTATTTCGATATGCAATTACTATTCAGAGACCAATTAATATAAAAACTTAATGAACCTAAAGATTAAATCATAATTCAAACAAGAATAATACTAAAGCAAAACTGTGATAATATCTAAGCAAAACTGATATTATTCAAGCAGAAAAGCAACTTATTACTCTTAGTGCAAATCATACAATTTATCAATGGCACTTATTCAAAACTATATCTAAGGGAGACTCTGAGTTTTCGCTTAAAATTATCTTAAAGCTAGTAAAACAAAAAAAAATAAAAATAAAAATAAATATTTTGTCTTTTAGCACAGTGGACAAAGACGGTGGGGACATTTTCTTTCCCATTTTTTCAGTTCTAATACGGGGGTAATTTTAATTAACTAATAAGGGATTTTTAAATACCCTTCTTTCTCTCTTCACTAAAGTTTGGACATGTATAGGGATTATTTTTCTTTCTGTTTGAATCCCATCAACGCGTTTACGTGGCTTCTAAAGGTATTATTAAAATATTTTAAAATATTTCTGTGTTTCTTTTCCTCTCTTTTCACTACAGTTATGACATGTATGGGGATTTCCTTGTTTCTGGGATTCATCAGTTCGTTTACATAGTTTTTTTTTTTTAAAGTAGTTTAAAACTTTTATTTCTTTCCTTCCCTTGCTCATGAATTCTTGCTAGGCGCGATTCCACGGTTTCTCTAGGGGATTTCATTTTTTCGTTTACATGGCCTTTTAGAGTGTTTTTTTAGGACTTTGTTTTCTCTGTCTAGGACGACTTTTATTTTCTCTGTCCCTTGTTCATGAATTCTTGCTAGGCGCGATTCCACGGTTTCCCTCGGGGATTTCATTTTTTCGTTTACATGGCCTTTTAGAGTGTTTTTTTAGGACTTTGTTTTCTCTGTCTAGGACGACTTTTATTTTCTCTGTCCCTTGCTCATGAATTCTTGCTAGGCGCGATTTCACGGTTTCCCTCGGGGATTTCATTTTTTCACTCCCCCGCCGTCCTTGCTGCAGGCCCAGGTTTGTTACCATATCTCCTTTACTCGGATAGGCAAGACAAAAAGGAAGGATGGGCACCTTTCTAATCCTTCCAGCCTGGCTTCCTCGTCCCGCCCTCGGCCGATCTTGACTAAGACCACCACGCAGGAGACCTGCAACGTCACAGCGATTCTCTTCCGTACGGCAATCCACACGTAACTTCGAAGCAGACCTCGGGATGAAAATTTGAACCTCTGTCACTACTACAGTTGTAAGAAAGGTTCCCTATGACTTCAGGGTACCAACAATGGCCATACGTTGGTAATCGAGGCTATACTTTGCCTCCCCTGCAACTGCAAGTGATTGCAATCTCTATTCAATGGGCACTAGGGACTTGTCTGAGCGGACAAAATCTAAAGACTTTTAGAACTTGCAGGTCGGGGCTGCCTAGGAATAGGGTGGTAATGGAAGGTATGTGTCTACACAACTAGATTATTATTCCAAGATACTTAGGGCTTAGCAACTGCTACATAGCATTACTCTACTATAAATGTCAAAAAGAACAATCATTAAATGCTGAGAAAAGCCACTAAAGAAACATTCTTATTAGCGGTGGCTACAGTAACATCAAGTATGAATTCAGATAAAAGATACAAATCATCAAGTTACTGCTGATTTCATTTCAAAAATAATAATTAGCAACAGGCCATTGAGAGATAGCAACAATATCAGTCAACATAATAACATTACTAATAATCATGATCTAAAAATAAGAATAATAAACAATAAAAATAAATATACTAAATCAGAAATATCAATATATATACAATGGAGACTGGCATTCAGAAGTAAGAACAGAGTTCTATACTTATACTTCATAGTAATGCTCATTCTAACACAGTCTCTTTTACCATTCAAATTCCTGCTGTCATAATCAATGTATATATATAGAGCATAAGTGGCAACTCGCTGGCTCCACAATTTGTCAATGGGAGTTCTATCTATTCTCTAAACAGTTGCGGCATGTGGCACAAACATTTATGCAAATGGCGGTACTACCGATGTCTTATCAGTATTTATGCAATAACAGCATGCAACAATCTATTGACTGCAATGAAATGTAGGCACAATTATCGCCTAGCTTCGCTGGAAAAAAACACACAAAAAAAAAATCAAAGACAGCAACGTTCTTTTAGCATCGAAATGCTCCTCTGTCAGTCTCAGAGTCGAGTGAAAGGTAGGAGAGAGGGAGAGAGAGAGAGAGAGAGAGAGAGAGAGAGAGAGAGAGAGATTGGGCGACCTTGAAATATGTCGTGGTCTCCACCCTGTGTCAGCTGAGACGGGCCTCTTCCTTTTACTTGTACTGAAAATAAAAAATTGTCGCAGAGTATCTCTAATAATAAAATAAATAAACAAATGAACGTGAACAAACGTTAGCAATGACTATCGATAGAGTCTTACGTTTATTGTCAGCGGCTATTCTCATTCCCTCATTAACAAAAACAAAAGCAAAAAGAACTTAGTGTACAACTGCAGAACTGTCGAAGCATAAATCCATTCCTTTCTGTTTAATCTTGATAAGGACTTTACTGTAACAGCATACACATCCTCGTCTATAATGACAATTCTTTTCTTGCTATAAATCAGAGGGTTGAGTCGGAGCGCACCCACTCTGATGAAATTAAAACAAAAGATTAAAATCATATGTGACACTATCCCTACTACTATCAACAAAAGTACAAATATCTTTTTCTTAACAGACGTCTTATAATAACTTAAATATCATTAGTTTTAAATTTAAAACTCAGCAAATAATCTCTAATAATCTCAATTATCTTTAATTAGCTCAATTGTAATCTAAAATTCATGAAAATGATAGGGATTAACCATAGTTATCTCTAGATAAGCTTTTCAAAACTCTTTAAGTAAGATTTTAAAGATTTCTTCAATACAAAAAGAACTATATAACAAAAACGGGTATCTGAAAAAATATAAAAAGTCTGTCCCTGTGTATGCAATAATAAAAACAAAAAGTATATTTCATTAGCAACAGTAAAGAATGCATTTTGCTTAAGTTTCAAAATCTTGTACGGAGTTGTACATAAACAATTCAAACATAAAATATATATATTCTTTTACTATCTCGAATTTGACTTATTTAAATTACTATACAACAGAATTTCCTTCAGAACGGGGAGAAGTTCGACTTATAACTATTCTGTCTGCTTTTACGGGGGTTGCGCATGTGGGCGCTGTTTTTTTCCTGTTCTTTTGGCTTCTGGATCAACTTCTGCTCTCTCAAATACGGGAAACAGCCGTGTAACATTCTTGTTGTCATTTCGTGTCAGCTCTCACTCTTTCTTTATGACCAAGCTGAAATAATTTTGATAAACATTATCATGGCTAAAACTCGCAAAGTTTTATTTTATAAATCTACCATATCTCTTCAGACAAATAATGTATATACTGCAGCTAGCAAAGAAAATAAAGAATCATTCATAGATTCACGTCCTTTATCACGTAACATCTATCTTGGAATCTCTCGGAAATCGAATAATAATCTCAATGGCGGAGTAGGGGACAAAACAAAAATAAAACAAACTTGGCATTTCAACCATATCTGGGCAGGTGGAGAATTACTTTCTCAAACATATCCCTCACTAGATATTGCAACAGCGCATCACCTCCCATAAATACACTCTGATATGGCATGCAGAAGGACCTGGCGGAGCAGGGTAACGATCCTCGCAGACTCCCCAATCATGCTTCCTAACGGTGCTTTCCGCGATTTCACCCCCTAGAGCAACCCCCCATTATACCCCCAGTCATTCATACTCACTCGCTGTCACATTCGCTACATCACTTTCAAGACAATCATCCCCGTTCTGTAACATTCCCTTTAATTTACAACGTTGGTTGTAAGAAGAGTAAGGGTGAAATCTCGGTTGGGCCGCACGGTCACAGACTGCCTCACTAGTCCTAAGTCCCATTCTAACGAACAAACAACCATTCTACTCCCTTGAAGCTACGTTTGGGTGACACTGAAAAACCTTCCCTATTCTAGGACAGCACAAATTACTCTAATTTACTCTTACTTTCACCTGCATAGCGTGAAATTAAAAAAACTCATCTCTAACTAATATCACGAAATTTCTTATTCTTCAAAAAAAACATGCCACACACGTATCGTAATATTAATTCCCCATCATCATAACACAAAAAGAACGATCTGTCATTTATGTCTTTCTTTCGCTAAAACATTCCTCCCGCGGAGAAAAAACAAACAAAAAAAAGAAAAAACTTAAAAACAGGCGCAATCTTAACACTCTATTTCTTACGCTTTAAGAAATTTATATAAAAATGATTTTACACGTACTTTAAAATATCAAAGCTCAGTACAATTACTACATATTTATAATAACGAGGTTGGGAGATCGATCGGTCACTTCCGCATTCCTTTCTCGAAAATCACACGTGTTCTAAGTAAAACCTTAAAAGCAGATTCAAGTATATTACTCACTATAATTCTTACACTTAAGAAATTAATATACTGTAATAGTGATTTCACGTGCGTTAAATTTGTCAATTAAAAATCGATACATTCGCGTTCTTAAAATTCAATCTAAGCATTAATACAAATAAATGGAACACACTTCCAACGCAAATTCTTTATATTACTCAAATTATAACAAAAATGGAGTTTATTACTGCTTATAGCTATTAGTACAAATTATCCGTGTTAGTAATGGGTACAGAAATTCTACTTTTATCAACTTATTAAGCGCCACACCCCTTATAGGCGGGTTGGCTGAGTCAAAGCATAACTACAAGATAAAATGGCGGCGTCCACCGACCTCAATTTCTTTTAAGAATTGTCCCATTACTCACTGGATACAGATCACAAGTACTTAGCTATTTTAAGGAGGTGGTCCTGAAAAACTTCATGGCAGAAGGCAAGGAAGGAGGGGGTTTTCCTTTCTGGGCGCTGGAGGTTCCCGTCCAATTCTCTATCTCTCGAGTAAAATCGACGAATCGCCATCTTCTTGGTCGGATCCGGCAACTTATACTTCTTGTAATGGGCATTTTCACTCAATGCCCCGGTCACACTTTGGCTCAGTGCGACGGTGACTTCCATGAATACTTTCGTTGATACTTTTACTGCTGGGGAGGGGCCTTGCCAATACGGAGGCGGGGGAGAGTGGCTGGATCTCATAATATGATACTGTAAGTGAAGGGGGAGCTCTGACTTTCTCGGTGTCACTCTCTCACTGCTGGTAAGCGTCTTGAAGTTTCTTCACTTGTACTTTTCTTCCATAGATGCTATATATTTTTTTCTTCTATTTTTTTTCTTCTTTCTCTTCGGTAAAGTGTCGGCGTGGATTGATCCCGAGCTGTCCACCACTGACGTAGGGCTTTTTACTTCCTACGTTATATAATTATAATTATGGTAGCGTGGTTGGTGAAAGACATCTTCTTTCTATTCGTTTATTCTTATTTTAACATCTATGTACTCAGAGCTCCTATTACTACAGTTCCTGTCACGACTAATTCCTGAGTCCCACCCCCAAAAGGGGGAGGCTAACTCAGCTGTACTGTGTTAACTCTGCTGCTGGCAAGGCCCGGTCTCTAACTCAACTCACTGTGCCTGCCCTGGGTGGTTCTTGAAATACCCCAAGGGCAAGGCGTGGCTTGACATCCAGTCCTGCAAATCAACTCCAGGTTCGAAGTGGAGTCCCGCCTATTTTGGGGAGGGGCTATTCCAACGAGCCTATTGCAAAGGAGTGGGTGGTAATTGCCTATTGCCATTGGGTATCTCCCCCGGGCATGTACTTCACATTTAGGACAAGTGTTTCTGTGTGGTATGGGGAATAAAGGACTGGTTTATATCTCACACCCTCTTGAGATATTTGAACGCCAGATGCCGAGTCCCATGGGACCAGCTATCTATCTTCGTGACCCTTTTTAACCACAGGCCTCATCCTATTACACACTGGAGAGAGTGTTCAATGTTTCCTTTGACACCTAGCCAAAAGTCCTACGACAGAGTAATAGGGCATGCTTCTGCTCTTCCTTGGTGACTATGGCCTTCAGGTAGATGTCAAACAAATCTATCCACTTATTCCATCTCTGTGCAATAGTGGACACTATGGAAAACGCTCTGGGCACGGCTAGATCGGGCACCAGGTTTGTGATTGACTGCTGTGGGTTGGTTATACACTCCTGCCAAAACTTGGTTGGTGCCAAATGGGCTGCCTCCTCTGCCTGGTGTCGTTACCACTCGTCGCCACTGTTATGTTTCTTGCTGTTCAGTATAAGTAGATGGTTGTAAAGCTCTATGAAGCTCTATAATTGTGTATGATGTAAAGTCATTATAATACATATTCCATTCTCGTCGCCATTGTTATGTTTCTTACCTGTTCAATATAAGTAGATTGTTGTAAAGCTCTATGAAGCTCTATAATTGTGTATGATATGTAATTATAATACATATCCCATTCTCCTCATTAATGTTATTGAGATGATGTGGGGTGGATATGTATACACAACTATTCTGTAACTGCTTTCATTTCGTTACCTATTTGTAGAAGAGTATATATTCTAAAACTAAACTAAATATATAAATGACATGAGAACAGTCAATAATACTGGAGAATACTGAAACATTTAATAAAAGGATCTAAATCCTAATATGAAGGATCAAAACATACTATTTATGGTTGTCAAACGTAAATAATAGAAAACACTTCCTGAGTGTGCAATAGAAAACTTAACACTAATTAAAGGAGTATCTTAGACACAACAGTTCAAACTCATTTTTTCAATATCCAACGTATTTTCTGTGAATACTAGATCAAGCAGCAATGGCTCATCCCCACCCCTCCCCTCGTTGGTTCCAGCATATGTTGGAGTTGGAAATTCTCTTGTAAGAGTTTTGACCACTGTGGAGGTCAAGATTATCCACTCTAGCTCTCTATGATTGCAACCTCCCAAAATCAAAATACTACATATTCTTTCCCGTGTAATGTTAAAAACTGAGTTTATGGCATCAATAGTACCTATAAGACTTTTCTCATAATTTTGTAGCCTATGTGTGTGCGTGTGTGTGTATGTGTTTGTGCATGTGCATTAGTATTTACTTATTCTGTTTGCCTAATTGTGCTCACAACCATATCTGTTCTGGACATCATGAAAGCATTTAGTATTTACTGTTTCCTCACTTAACAACTTCCCATTTTCGATTAGTCTTTCACTAAAGATAATTGCCACTTTAGAGCCTGCTCCCACTTTCAATTAGTCATTCACTAAGATAATTACCACCTTACAGCCTGCAAAAATAAAAATCACATGAAGAATTTAACTGTGACTTCTAGGTCTAGATCAACCCATATCAAAATATACCGCTCCCTGTCCACTCTGCCAAAGCCGTGTAATTACCTAATTGTTTTTACCAAATTGTGCTTACGGGGAGGAGCCATATGCTCGTAACTCTCCGTCTCCTGAACGGCTCCATTTTTGTATTTAGTGATACTTATCATGTTTGTCCTTAAAACTGTGGATTGAATTAGCATTAAATACCTCTTCACTTAGCGAATTCCAATCATCATCTATGACATTTAGTTCTAGACCAGCCATATCAAAATATCGATCCCTATCTACTCTGTCAAAATAATGAAGGAATTTAAAAGCAATGAACCCCCCCCCCATTCTTTTATGTTTGAGTGATGGTAAGTCTATTTCCCTCAGCCTCTCCTCACAATTAAGATTGCGTATTTCTGGCAGCAGTTTCGTGGCAAGTCTTTGAACTATTTCCAGCTTATTTATGTGCTTTTTCAAGTGTGGATTCCAAAAGGGGACTGCATATTAAAGATCTGGCCTCGCATATGATACATAAATATATCTGAACATTTCTTGGTTCACGTGTCTGAAGGCTACCCTTACATTTGCTAAGAAAGCATATGCTGCCCTTACCATACCATTAATATGCATTTCCGAAGAAAAATCTGCCAATATGCTGTCTCCTAGATCTTTCTCATTCACTGATTCATGAAGTTCAGCCCCTGCCATTGAGAATCCAGGCTTGGGCCTTCGTATGTAATTACCTAAGTGTAATTATCTGGTTGCGGAAAAGAGCCATATGCTCGAAACTCCCCGACTCTTGGTCGGTTCCCTTTTAATGCTCAGTGATGCTTATCATACTGTTCCTTAAAACAATGGATTGAGTTAGCATTAACTACCTCCTCGCTTACCGAATTCCAATCATTAGCTCTTACATCAAAATAGTACTTCCTTGTATCCTGCAAAGAAGTTTACTTACGAAGCTTCAAACCATTATCTCTAGTTCTAGAGCCAGCGATATCAAAATATCAATCCCTATCCCCTCTGTCAAAACAGTGAAGGAATTTAAAAACAATCACCATATCACCCCTCATTCTTCTAGCATCGAGTGATGGTAAGTCTAATTCCCTCAGCCTCTCCTTTTAAGTGAGATATCGTATTTCTGGTACCAGTTTCGTGGCATGCCTTTGAACTTTTTTCCAGCTTAATTATGTGCTTTTTCAAGTGTGGATTCCAAAAGGGGGCTGCATATTTAATCTTTGGCTTCACATAAGTTACATGAATATATCTGAATATTTCCTTGTCTTTGTGCCTGAAGGCTACCCTTACATTTGCTAGGAAAGCATATGCTGCCCTTACTATACCATTTATAAGTATTTTCGAAGACAAATCAGTCAGTATGTTTACTCCTAGATCTCTCTCATTCTCTGTCCCTTGAAGTTCAGCTCCTGCTATTGAGTACCCAAACTTGGACCTTCTCGCACTTGTACCTATTCTCATTACCTTACATTTTGAAGTACTGAAGTTCATTAGCCCCTTTTCTGACCACTCTTGTAGACTATTTAGGCCTTCTGATGTTCTCTACCATTGTTCTCGTCTCTTACTTTCTTCACAATCTTTGCATCAACTGTAAACATGTTCAAGAATGAATTTACAGACTCTAGTAGGTCATCTACATATACAAGGAACAAAGGTGGCCCTAAAATTGAACCCAGTGGAACACCACCACTAACCTTTATCCATTCAGACACTGAGCGTCTTACTCTAACCCTCTGTTCCCTTCCTTCTAAGTAATTTTTTTATTCATTCCAAGACAATTCCACCAAGTCTCGCCACAATTTGCAGCTTCCTAATAATTCTCTTATGTGGGACGGTATCAAATGTCTTATGGAAACCTGGGAATATACATTCTACCCATCCCTCTCTCTCCTGTAAAATCCGGTTTACCTCATCAAAAAATTCTAATAAGTTTGTTACTGTTGATCTGCCTTCTTTGAAGCCATGTTATTTCACTGACAAAAAAAATGAAGGATTCCAAGTGAAAAGAGATGTGTTATATTAGTAGTTTCATCATAACTTTGAAGACTATGCTGGTAAAAAAAACAGGCCTATTATTTAGAGCTGTATCCCTACTTCCCTTTTTGAAGAGAGGTACCACATTCGCTTGTTTCTAACATCTTGGAATCTCCCCAGATTCCATCGACTCTTCAGGTATGATGCATAGGGCCGCTGATATCGGTTTAGAGCATTTCTTAGTACATAAGGTGATATATCACCAGGACTTGTACCTTTTTGGCCATCTAACTCCATCAATGCTTTAAATACCTCTGTGGTTGAGAAGATGATGTTCTCTAATGGTAGCCCATGAGCTCCTAACTCTGCAATCTTAGATAGTCTTTTCTTGCTCTTTTATAAGTCTGTCAGGCATTAATATTTTTTTCTCCTCCTATGCCTTTTTCAGCATTTGTCTCTCCACACTAAAGCTCTCTTACACTCATCACTGAACCATTTCTCTCTGGTATGAATAACTCATTTTTTAGTGGAAGGTGTACAACAAAACACTATCTTCTCATAATCCTCACAAAAGATTTTTTACATTTCTTGTACGGATTTGTTACTAAATAAGGTCCTCCAATCAATAACTGCAAAAAACACATTAATTTTGATGTAATCTCCTTATAGATAGTTCCTCCTTGTATCCTTCTAAGTGCCTCTAATTTCAGGCAGAAGAACTTCGATGATATACTCCATCAACAACACACAGTAGTCAAGTTTTCCAATTGCTTATTCATGCTCTATTTTTGGTATATCAACTACATTATCTGTGAATATTAGATCAATCAGCGGTGGCTCATCCCCACCCCTGGCCATCTTTGGTTTCACTACATGATGGTGTAGGAAATTCCATTGTGCACAATCTAGGAACCTTGCCATGAATGAGTCCTCCCTACTAGCTGGTCAAGAATTATCCAATCTATCTCTTCATGATTAAGATCTATAATCAAAATCCTACACTTCCTTATCTGAGTTTATGACTTCGATAGTACCTATATGACTTTCCTCATAAACTTCTAGCCCATATTGATTCCTTGGTGGGTTGTATACAACAGTTATTAAAATGCTCTCTCTGACTCGGTATTTATGCGGGCAACAAGAAATTGCTTGAATGCATTTTCTACAGCAGTTTATATCGTCAACCCGAAATATTTCTCTTATGAGCAATGCTTACTCTCCACCAGTTCTCTCAGCTCTTTCAACCCTTAATACTTTGAAGTCCTTAGGAAAAACTGTGACACTATTTATGTCCTCACCTTACTTAATCTCTGTAATCGCTACTATATCTGCATTGTTGTTGTAATTCCTATTCTTTAATTCTACTTCCTTATTAACTACCCCATCCGTATTATTGTACAGCAGTTTCAATGAGGCTGCATCCTCTGATTGTCTAGCATTATCTTCTTTATCTCCCCTTTGGGTGGAAGAGTTCTGACACAGAAATATTTCTTGTCTTCTTCAATTATTCCCAGTTAACCTTCTAGCTTCAAACTATGACCACTAGTTTTAGAGCCAGCCACTTCAATGTGTGTGTATGTGAGTTTGCATTTGTATGTGCATATGGGTGCGCGTGTATATGTAATTACCTAATTGTAATTACCTAATTGTGTTTACGGGAAAGAGCCCAAAGCTCGCATCTTCCCGTCTCCTAATCGGTTCCATTTTATACTTAATGATACTTATCATACCTGTCCTTAAAACTATGGATTGAGATAGCATTAAATACCTCCTCGCTTAGCGAATTCCAATTATCAACTACTCTTACACTGAAAAAGTATTTCCTTACATCCTGCAAAGAAGTTTTCTTACCAAGCTTCAAACTATGACCTCTAGTTCTAGAGCCTTCCATATCAAAAAATCGATCCCTATCCACTCTATCATAACCATGAAGGAATTTAAAGACCGTCACCATATCCCCCCTCAATCTTCTAGCTTCGAGTGATGGTAAGTCTAATTCCCTCAGCCTCTCATCAAAACTGAGATTGCGTATTTCTGGCACCAGCTTCGTGGCATGTCTTTGAACTTTTTCAAGCTTAGCTATGTGATTTTTCAAGTGCGGATTCTAAAAGGGGGCTGCATATTCGAGTTTTAGCATCACATAGGTTACATAAATATTTCTGAACATTTCCTTGTCCATGTACCTGAAGGCTACCCTTACATTTGATAAGAATGCATATGCTGCCCTTACTATGCCATTTATATGTATTTCTGGAGACAAATCTGCCAGTATGTTTACTCCTAGATCTCTCTCATTTTCTGTCACTTGAAGTTGTACTCATGCCACCGAGTAGTCAAGATTGGGCCTTCTTGCACTTGTACCCATTCTCATTACCTTACATTTTGAAGTACTGAATTTCATTAGCCACTTTTCTGACCACTCATGCAGACTATTTAGATCTTCCTGAAGTTCTCTACTATTGTTCTCGTTTCTTACTTTCTTCACAATCTATGCATCATCTGCAAACATATTCATGAATGAATTTACAGACTCTGGTAGGTCATTTACATATACAAGGAACAAAAGTGGCCCTAAAACTGAACCCTGTGGAACTCCACTACTAACTCTTCTCCATTCAGACACTGAGTGTCTTACTGTAACCCTCTGTCCCTTTCCTTCTAAGTAAGTTTTTATCCATTCCAAGACATTTCCGCCTATTCTAGCCATTGCTTGAAGCTTCCTAATAATTCTCCCATGTGGAACAGTGTCAAACGCTTTCTGGAAGTCTAGGAATATGCAATCTGCCCAGCCCTCTTTCTCCTGTAAGATTCGGCTTACCTCATCATAAAATTCTAATAAGTTTGTTACTGTTGATCTACCTTCTCTGAAGCCATGTTGCCTCACTGACAAAAAGTTGAAGGATTCCAAGTGAAGAGAGATATGTTTCCTTAGTAGTTTCTCCATAACTTTGCAAACTATGCTGGTCAAGGAAACTGGTCTATAGTTCAGAGCCGTGTCCCTCCTTCCTTATTTGAAGATAGGTATCACGTTTGCTTGTTTCCAGTATCTTGGACTCTCCCCCGACTCCAGTGACTTTTTAAATATGATACTTAGTTCCACTGATATTGAGTTTGTGCATTTTTTAAGTACATGAGAGGATATGTCATCAGGACCTGTAGCTTTATGAACATCTAACTCCATCAGCACCTTGCATACCTCTGTGACTGTAAGGTTAATATTCTCTAATACCTGCCCTTGAGCTTCTATCTTTGCAATCTGAGGAGGTGGGGTATTTTCTACGGTAAATACTGACTGAAACTCCTTATTCAATTCTTTGCAGATCTCTTCATCCGTCTCAGTGATGCTTCCATCCTCTCTCTTAAGCCTTAAAACCTGTTCTTTTACCTTCAGTTTTCCTCTGATAAAGCTGTGGAAAAGCTTGGGATTTTCTTTAGCCTTCCTGGTGTTGTCCCTTTCATAGTCTCTCTCTGCCTCTCTTCTTTTACTTAGGTAGTCATTTCTTGCTCTTTTGTAGGTTTGCCAGACATTTATATTTTTTCTCCTCCTATACTTTTTCCAGCATTTCTCTCTCCACTCCTTAGCTCTTTTACACTCATTATCGAACCATTTCTCTCTGGCATGAATTACACCTACTTTGGTGAAAGGTATGCAGCAATCTAGTATCTTTCCATATTTCTCACAAAATATGTCATACATTTCTTGTACAGATTTGTTGTAAAATAAGGTTCTCCAGTCAATAACTGCAAAAAGCTCATTCATTTTGATGTAATCTCCTTTCGGATAGTTCCTCCTCATGTCCTCAGTGCCTCTACTCACAGGCAGAATATCTTCAATGATATACTCCATCAACAACACACAGTGGTCTCTCTTTCCAATTGGTGGTTCATATTCAATTTTTTCAATATCCAACACATTATCTGTGAACACTAGATCAATTAGTGATGGCTCATCCCAACCCCTGGTCCTCGTTGGTTCCATTACATTTTGGTGTAGGAAATTCCCTTGTACGCAATCTAGGAATCTTGCCCCGAATGAGTCCTCACCACAGTGTGGGTCAAGATTTATCCAATCTATCTCTTTATGATTAAAATCTCCCATAATCAAAATCCTGCATTTTCTCTCCCGTGCCATGTAAACAACTGAGTTTATGATTTCAATAATACCTGTATGACTTTCCTCATAAACTTCTAGCCTATTCTGGTTCCTTGGTGGGTTATATACAACAGTTATTATAATGCTCTCTGACCCAGTATTTATGCGAGCAACAAGAAATTCCTTGAACTCACTTCCTATAGCCAAGTTTATTTCTTCAACTTTAATCCTTTCACTTATGAGCAGTGCTATCCCTCCACCAATTCTCTCAGATCTTTCAACCCTTAATATTCTGAAGCCCTTAGGAAAAACTGTAACACTGCTTATGTCCTCACTCAACTTAGTCTCTGTAATTGCTACTATATCTGCCTTACTGTTGTGAATCCTATCTTTTAATTCTATTGCTTTACCAGCTAATCCATCAGCATTTGTGTATAACAATCTTAATGAGGCCCCATCCCCTGATCTTCTGTCATTATCTTCTTTATCTCCCCTTTGTCTGGAAGAACTCTGAAATGAAAATTTTTCTTCTCTTCATTTCTTTCCTCATTTAACCTTCTTACCTCTTGCAACAAGTTTTTGATCTTTCCCATCTCTTCCTGAGTTCTGTATCGTCTAATGAACACTTCTTTGAATTCTTGAAGGTCTTTTAGACTTTGTTTTCTCAACAATATATCCCTACATGTTTCCCCTCTCTCAAAGGTTACTTTTGTTGGTCTCGGCTTTCCTTCCCTCGAATATTTGCCTAGTTGGTGCATGTTTACAATATCCTCAGGACCACAAACTACTCCAAGCTTTCTTATCAGGTCTACAACCCTAGCTTTATTTACTTCCAGTATCCCCTGCCATGTTGGCTCCTGGGATTCGCTTATGCCAGAGATTACCACTGTCTTCTCTTTATCAAGGGCCTGTTTAATCATTGGATTTGCCCTTTCCATCACAACGTCTTTCATTTTTTCGATTACTTTCTCTTTATAGTCAACTGTTTGTATGTTTTCCAGTGCCACCACCTTTACAGCCTCTTTTACTGCCACATTCCCCTTTAGTGCCTCAGCAAAGGAAGTTTTCATGGCATCATGTTCCATATTCAACTCCTGGAACTCTTTTATAAACTGTTCAATA
>JAXCGZ010015380.1:0-10000 GCA_037179515.1 Halocaridina rubra | reverse complement strand
AGGGATAGCACTGCTCAAAAGTGAAAGGATTCAGGTTGAAAAAATAAACTTGGCTATAGAAAGTGAGTTTAAGGAATTTCCTGTTGCTCGCATAAATACTGGATCAGAGAGCATTATAATAACTGTTGTATATAACCCACTAAGGAACCAACATAGGCTACAAGCTTATTAGGAAAGTCATATGGGTACTATTTAAGTAATAAACTCAGTTGTTAACATGGCACGGGAGAGAAAACGTAGGATTATGATTATGGGAGATTTTAATCATAAAGAGATAGATTGGATAAAATCTTGACCCACACAGTGGTTAGGACTCATTCGGGGCCGAATTCCTAGATTGAGTACAAGGGAATTTCCTACACCAACATGTACTGGAACCAACGAGGGCTAGGGGTTGGGATGAGCCATCACTACTTGATCTAGTATTCACAGATAACGTGTTGGATATTGAACAAATTGAGTATGAACCACAAATTGGAAAGAGTGACCACTGTGTGTTGTTGATGGAGTATATCATTGAAGATGTTCTGCTTGAGAGTAGAGGCACGGAGGACATGAGGAGGAACTATCCGAAAGAAGACTACATCAAAATGAATGAGTTTTTGCAGTTATTGACTGGGGGACCTTATTTTACAACAAATCTGTGCAACAGATGTACAACATCTTTTGTGAGAAATATGGAAAGATAGTAGATTGCTGCATACCTGTCACCAAAGTAGGTGCAATTCATGCCAGAGAGAAATGCTTTGATAATGAGTGTAAAAGAGCTTAGGAATGGAGAAACAAATTCTGGAAAAGGCATAGGAGGAAAAAAACATAAATGCATGGCAAACCTACAAAAGAGCAAGAAATGATTACCTAAATAAAAGAAGAGAGGCAGAGAGAGACTATGAAAGGGACATCACCAGGAAGGCTAAAGAAAATCCCAGAGGAAAACTGAAGGTAAAAGAAAAGGTTTTAAGGCTTAACAAAGCGGATGGAAGCATGACTGAGACGGATGAAGAGATCTGCAAAGAATTGAACAAGGAGTTTCAGTCAGTACTTACAGCAGAAAATACCTCACCCTCTCAGATTGCAGAGATAGAAGCTAGTGGGCTGGTATTAGAAAACATCAACTTTTCAGCCACTTTGGTATGCAAAGCGCTGATGGAGTTAGATGTCCATAAAGCTACAGGTCCTGATGATATATCCCCTCATGTACTTAAAAAATGCACAAACTCAATATCAGTGGCACAAAGTATCATATTTAAAAAGTTGCTGGAATCAGGGGAGATTCCAAGATGCTGGAAACAAGCAAACGTGATACCTATCTTCAAAAAGGGAAGGAGGGATACGGCTCTAAACTATAGACCTTTTTCCTTGACCAGAAAAGTTTGCAATATTATGGAGAAACTACTAAGGAAGTATTTCTCTCTTCACTTGCAATCCTTGAACTTTTTGTCATTGAGACAACATGGCTTCAGAGAAGGTAGATCAACAGTAACAAACTTATTAGAATTTTATGATGAGGTAAGCCGAATCTTACAGGAAAGAGAGGGCTGGACAGATTGCATATTCCTAGACTTCCAGAAAGCATTTGACACTGTTCCGCACGGGGGACTTATTAAGAAGCTGCAAGCAATGGCTAGAATAGGCGGAAATGTCTTGGAATGGATGAAAAGTTACTTAGAAGGAAGGGAACAGAGGATTAGGGTAAGAAGAGTTAGTAGCGGAGTTCCACAGGGTTCAGTTTTAGGGTTACTTTTGTTCCTTGTATATGTAAATGACCTACCAGAGTCTGCAAATTCATTCATGATTATGTTTGCAGATGATGCAAAGATTGTGAAGAAAGTAAGAAACGAGGACAATGATAGAGAACTTCAGGAAGATCTAAATAGTCTGCATGAGTGGTCAGAAAAGTGGCTAATGAAATTCAATACTTCAAAATGTAAGGTAATGAGAATGGGTACAAGTGCAAGAAGGCCCAAGCTTGACTATTCGGTGGCAGGTGTACAACTTCAAGAGACAGAAACATGTGTATATATATATATATATATATATATATATATATATATATATATATATATATATATATATATATATATATATATATATATATATATATATATATATATATATATATATATATATATATATATATATATATATATATATATATATATATATATATATATATATATATATATATATATATATATATATATATATATATATATATATATATATATATATATATATATATATATATATATATATATATATATATATATATATATATATATATATATATATATATATATATATATATATATATATATATATATATATACATAAACTCGTGTAAGGAACAAAGTGAGCTTTAAAACAGAACCTTTCAAAATGCCACTCCTAACCATAACTCTGTTAAGCACTGTATATTTTAGTCAGATTCTCTGTTCCCCTCCTACTTTATATGTTTTCTCCAAGTCACAATTATTACAGCTAGGAAGTGCTGCACTGCTCATTTTTGTAGGTCTAAAACTTCCTTTTTAAGAAAGAATTTGATGGCCTGAACTCCTCTAACTCTGATAAATATTTCTGGTCCTTAGCCGAAAAACTCTCCAAACAATTCTTGAACTCAAGCTTCCCCTTTCTCATTCATCCTGGCTGCTCTATAGCTTCCTCTCCCACAGATAAAGCCACTCTCTTTGGCTCTCATTTTTCTGCTACATCTCCGGCAAGCGATTCCAGTGCGCCTGATTTACGTACTTTTCCCCCTTTCTAACCGTATGCCCTCTCCTATTCGTTCTTCAAGCAAAGTTTGTAAGGTTCTTCACTCAAAAAAAAAAAAAAAAATCCGAACCTAACGGTATCCCTGCAAGGCTTTTTAAGTAGTTGCAAATGATCTGGCTACCGTGCTTTGCAGTCTTTCTTGCCTTAGTCCCTCAACCATTATCTATCCTTCATCTTGAAAGCAAGCTCTAGTTCAGCCTGTTCCTAAGAAGCCTGGCCATTTTATTCCTTCTACCTACTGACCAATTACCCTAACGTCTGCTATCACTTAAGTATTCCAAACTTTGCTCTGTTTTCACTTCTTGACACATCTTGAATCTAACTCGCTTATTTCCGACTGCCAGTATGGTTCGGCAAAGTAAGTCCAGTGACCTACTTTCCTATTTCACTCACGTATAGTCATCTTCTCTGAAGAACTATAGGGAATCCTTTGTCGTAGACCTTGATATCTCTAAGGGTTTTGACAGAGTCTGGAACAAGGGCCTGTTGGCCAAACTTTCTACTTATGACTTTACCACGTCTCTGTTCTCTGGTTTCCGATTTTCTTTCTGACCGTTTTATATCTGTGGTTGTTGAAGGTGCAACATCTAGATTATTTTCAGTTTCCGTTGGTGTTACACAGTGCTCTGTGTTTTCACCTACTCTATTCATTCTCTTCATTAACGATCTCCTCCAGTTCCCATCTTCCTGTCTTCTCTACGTCTTTACGATGATTCTACCTTTCATTTTTCCTCTCATTTATTTTAAAAACTTTCACCTGCTACTTGTATCAGTCTCGTATCACTCTGTTTACAACTCTCAACTCCTATTTACAGAAAATCTGATTAGGACACTCAAAATTATTGTCTTCGAAACTAAAGATATTTACACTCTTAATTCTATTAGCATATTGATAATCGGGAAGATTCTAACTTACATTAGAGGAGTCACATAATCCAAATGTCTAAAACTGCATCTAAAAAAATTTGAAGTTCATTACTTTTCCTCTTTACAGTTACTTAAAATCTCAAAAAGGTCTTATCTTTCCCTGTTTAGAGTACTGCTCTCACATTTAGGGTGCTTCTTCTTATACTTATCTCATTGATAGGGTTGAATCTATGGCCATCAGACTCATTTACGACACTTTTCTTACTTCTAATCTGGAGTCTCTTTCATTTCGCAGTAAAGTACCATCATTTTCTCTTTTATATCGTTACTACTTGCAAATCTGCTCTGATAAGTCTGCGAGTTAAACACCTTACAGCTGATGAGACAGTGTAACACTTGCCAAGCGGCCTCGTCTCACAGGTACTGTGCAGAGATTTATAGCTCACGACTTGCTAAGTTCAGTGACAGCTTCTTACCTTCCACCTTCAAACTCTGGAACTCTCTTTCTCTTTCTGTCTTTCCTAGCGCTAATGACCAATCTTTATTGATCTACGGTTATCTCAGGGCCTAATCCTGCCATACTTTTGAATATTTTTTCAGCCTGTCCATTTCCTATTACTTATCACTCTCAAATTTCTGCCTAGTCTTTAAGATTATTCTTTTCTTCATCTTAATTTTCTCCTTGTAAATAACCACAATGAAGACAATTTTCTTGCCTTAAATTGCAGTTTCTTTATGAGTCCCATGTGGGACTGCATCAAAATGCTTCTGAAAATCTAAGACTATCCAAGTTCCCCTGCTCTCTCTCTCTCTCTCTCTCTCTCTCTCTCTCTCTCTCTCTCTCTCTCTCTCTCTCTCTCTCTCTCTCTCTCTCTCTCTCTCTCTCTCTCTCTCTTTCTCTTGTAAAATGAGGCTTACCCCATCATAAAATACCAGTAAAGGTGTATTTATTTCTTAGCCAAGATTTACATCCATGCATATATTATATCATACTATTATTCATGCTTAAACAGATTAAAAACTTCCTGACAAATAATCTTGGGAAAAAGCCAATGTAGAGTACTCCACCTGTGGCCCCAAAAATCCTTTCCAAAATTTATTATTGCTTTACATTTTCCTAAGAGCTGCAGATAAGCTTCGTGTTCTAAAAACTTTTGACTTATTTTAATGCATGTTGTTGCTCATTTTTTTTTTTTTACAAATAATGCCATTGTTAAGATTTTAAGAGAGTTTATTCAAATACTTCTTTCTAATTAATTTCCGACTTTGCTCTGAGTTCCTTTTTCCAGGATGACTCTGGGTCACTTCCACCGAATACTTGTTACTTTAATCACGACAGACTGACAAGGAACTACTGAATAATATACAATGCGTCAGGCCTCTCATTGTGAAACAAGAAAATGAGTGTGAGAGAGAGAGAGAGAGAGAGAGAGAGAGAGAGAGAGAGAGAGAGAGAGAGAGAGAGAGAGAGAGAGAGAGAGAGAGAGAGAGAGAGAAAATATATATGCATATGTATATAAATATATATATATATATATATATATATATATATATATATATATATATATATATATATATATATATATATATATATATATATATATATATATATATATATATATATATATATATATATAAATATATATATATATATATATATATATATATATATATATATATATATATATATATATATATATATATATATATATATATATATATATATATATATATATATATATATATATATATACTATACTATATATATATATATATATATATATATATATATATATATATATATATATATATATATATATATATATATATATATATATATATATATCTAGAGAGAGAGATTGATCATTGGATCCAGGTAGCGTGGAACAGCTGGAAGAGAACATCAGGGGTGCTATGTGACAAGAAAATCAGTGCTAGAGTGAAAGGAAAAGTGTACAAGTCAGTTGTGAGACCAGCGTTGCTGTACGGAGCGGAGACGTGGCCGGTGAAAAAGGTTCAAGAAAGGAAGATAGATGTCGCAGAAATGAGAATGCTGAGGTGGATGTGTGGGGTGACGAGGGAGGACAGGATACGAAATGACCGGATCAGAGGTACAGTGAAGGTGGTGGAGGCGTCGGCGAAGGCGCAGGAGAGGAGATTACAGTGGTTCGGTCATGTGAAGAGGAGAGAAGAAGACTACTTGGGTGTGAGAGTGATGGAGATGGACGTGGAGGGCAGACGTAGACGAGGAAGACCTAAACTACGGTGGAAGGACCGACTGAAGGAGGATCTCAGAGAGAGACAGCTGGGGGAGGAGCAAGTGATGGACCGGAACCAGTGGAGACGACTAGTGAAGAGATGCGACCCCATATGAAAATGGGAATGCAAATAGAGGAAGAAGAAGATATATATATATATATATATATATATATATATATATATATATATATATATATATATATATATATATATATATATATATATATATATATATATATATATATATATATATATATATATATATATATATATATATATATATATATATATATATATATATATATATATATATATATTATATATATATATATATATATATATATATATATATATATATATATATATATATATATATATATATATATAACTAAATAAGCACATTACATATGTGAAAACATGAATAATTTGTTTTACCCTGACCGGGACTCGAACCTAGGACTTATAATTACTAAGTCAAAGCTCTACCAACTACACACCACAGAAGGTTGAAAAGAATCCAACCTTATAGTTTATATCAGCTATACTTAGGAATGAACGCATTCTATCTGAATGCCACTAGGTTCATATTACAGATTCCCCAACCTCACTCGAGGCTTCATTTTCGCATTTAATTCAATTCCCAATCTCATTCCGGTCATACAATAACCAAATTAGCATATTACTTATGTGAAAACATGAATCATTTTTTACCCCGACCGAAACTCGAACCTAGAACTTATAATTACTAAGTCAAGGCGCAACAAAATACACACCATAGAAGGTTAAAAAGAATCCATCATTATAGCTTATATATGCTATACTTAGGAATGAATGCATTCTATCTGAATGGCACTAGGTTCATATTACAGATTCATCAACCTCACTCGTGGCTTCATTTTCGCATTTAATTCAATTCCCAATCTCATTCGGGTCATACAATAACCAAATAAGCATATTACTTATGTGAAAACATGAATCATTTTTTACCCCGACCGGAACTCGAACCTAGGACTTATAATTACTAAGTCAAGGCTCTACCAACTACACACCATAGAAGGTTAAAAGGAATCCAACCTTATAGCTTATATCTGCTACACTTAGGAATGAACGCATTTTATCTGAATGCCACTAGGTTCATATTACAGATTCCCCAACCTCACTCGTGGCTTCATTTTCGCATTTAATTCAATTAACAATCTCATTCGGGTCATTTTTTACCCTGGTCGGAATAAGAAATTATTCATGTTTTCACATATGTAATGTGCTTATTTGGTTATTGTATGACCCGAATGAGATTGGGAATTGAATTAAATGCAAAAATGAAGCCACGAGTGAGGTTAGGGAATCTGTAATATGAACCTTGTGGCATTCAGATAGAATGCTTTCATTCCTAACTATAGCAGATATAATCTATAAGGTTGGATTCCTTTTAACCTTCTGTGGTGTGTAGTTGGTAGCACCTTGACTTAGTAATTATAAGTCCTAGGTTCGAGTCCCGGTCAGGGTAATAAATGACTCATATTTTCACATATGTAATGTGCTTATTTGGTTATTGTATGACCCGAATGAGATTGGGAATTGAATTAAATGCGAAAATGAAGCCACGAGTGAGGTTGGGGAATCTGTAATATAAACCTAGTGGCATTCAGATAGAATGCGTTCATTCCTAAGTATAGCAGATATATGCTATAAGGTTGGATTCCTTTTAACCTTCTGTTTTTTGTAGTTGGGAGTGCCTTGACTTAGTAATTATAAGTCCTAGGTTCGAGTCCCGGTCAGGGTAAAAAATGATTCATGTTTTCACATATGTAATGTGCTTATTTGGTTATTGTATGACCCGAATGAGACTGAGAATTGAATTAAATGCGAAAATGAAGCCACGAGTGAGGTTGGGGAATCTGTAATATAAACCTAGTGGCATTCAAATAGAATGCGTTCATTCCTAAGTATAGCAGATATATGCTATAAGGTTGGATTCCTTTTAACCTTCTGTGATGTGTAGTTGGTAGCGCCTTGACTTAGTAATTATAAGTCCTAGGTTCGAGTCCCGGTCAGGGTAAAAAATGATTCATGTTTTCACATATGTATTGTGCTTATTTGGTTATTGTATGACCCGAATGAGACTGGGAATTGAATTAAATGCGAAAATGAAGTTACGAGTGAGGTTGGGGAATCTGTAATATGAACCTAGTGGCATTCAGATAGAATGCGTTCATTCCTAAGTAGAGCATATATAAGCTATAAGGTTGGATTCCTTTTAACCTTCTGTGGTGTGAAGTTGGTTGTGCCTTGACTTAGTAATTATAAGTTCTAGGTTCGAGTCCCGGTCGGGGTAAAAATTTATTCATGTTTTCACATATGAAATGTGCTTATTTGGTTATTGTATGACCCGAATGAGATTGGAAATTGAATTAAATGCAAAAATGAAGCCACGAGTAAGGTTGGGGAATCTGTAATATGAACCTAGTGGCATTCAGATAGAATGCGTTCATTCCTAAGTATAGCAGATATAAGCTATAAGGTTGGATTCCTTTTAACCTTCTGTTTTGTGTAGTTGGGAGTGCCTTGACTTAGTAATTATAAGTCCTAGGTTCGAGTCAAGTTCAGGGTAGAAAATTATTCATGTTTTCACATATGTAATGTGCTTATTTGGTTATTGTATGACCCGAATGAGATTGGGAATTGAATTAAATGCAAAAATGAAGCTACGATTGAGGTTGGGGAATCTGTAATATTAACCTAGTGGCATTCAGATAGAATGCGTTCATTCCTAAGTATAGCAGATATAAGCTATAAGGTTGGATTCCTTTTAACCTTCTGTGGTGTGTAGTTGGTAGCGCCTTGACTTAGTAAATATAAGTCCAAGGTTCGAGTCCCGGTCGGGGTACAAAGTGATTCATGTTTTCACATATGTAATGTGCTTATTTGGTTGTTGTATGACCCGAAAGAGATTGGGAATTGAATTAAATGCGAAAATGAAGCCACGAGTGAGTTTGGGGAATCTGTAATATGAACCTAGTGGCATTCAGATAGAATGCGTTCATTCCTAAGTATAGCAGATATAAGCTATAAGGTTGGATTCCGTAGTAGGTTGGCCATGGCACCAGCCGCCCGTTGAAAGACTACGACTGAAGGTATTAGGATGCAACTAGGACTGGTCCAGACAGTTCCAGGTTGAATCTTCCTTCACGACGGTTCTTTCCTCATGCCTACATCTACACTGAATATTCTGGCATATTCATTACACATCTCTTGCTATTCCATTACATTTGACAAGTCACTACATTCTGCACATCTGTCTCTTTTACTTTCCTTTTCCTCACATTTTGTCATTATTTATGGAAGGTTCACAACTAATGGCCCCCAGTACACGGCATAGTGGGGTGCAAAGAATCTCCGGGGATCATGTTGACTCCACCATTGGCTTGAGGGCAGACACGCCTGGTGGTAGTAATGGTTCTGCTCTTAACCTTGCACCTCCTAATAGATCTGCTTCTTTCACTCTTCACTATTCAAACATTCGTGGGCTGAACTCTAATCTTTTGTCTGTGGAACAGCACTTGGGCTCTTTCCTCCCTAACCTCCTCCTCCTATCTGAAACCCAGTTGTCTATACATGCTTCCACTGACCCTTTCCAAATCTCCCACTATAATCTGTATACTCGTTTTCGTTCCAAAGGTGGGGTCTGTGCTTACTGCAACATTAACACTCCTACTGTGAGGCTCATGGACCTTGAATCTCCTGACTTTGATGTTCTCTGGCTAAAAGTCTATCTCTCCACTACCACTACCATCCTTTGCTTCTGCTACTGTTCTCCAAACTCCACCGAGTTTGTATCTTTCTTTGAATATCTCTCCTCGTGCCATGAGTCCTTGCTCTCTTCTCACCCACATGCCGAAGTTCTCTACATTGGAGACTTCAATGTACACCACAGTGAGTGGCTTCATTCTTCTCACACTGATGTGGGATGAAGCGAGGCTCTTGCTTTCTCTATTACTCATGATCTGGAACAAATTATTAAACATCCTACTCGTGTTCCTGATCGTCACGAACAAGCTGCTAACATTCTTGACCTTCTTTTTACTTCTAACCCTTCAAACTA
>JAXCGZ010015379.1:25000-91008 GCA_037179515.1 Halocaridina rubra | reverse complement strand
TGGTATAGTCTCTAATTTTTTTTTATCTTATCTTATCTTTTCTTCTCTTGCTATATCTTCCTTTACCTTACTCAGTATATCTGTACTTTTTCTTTTCATGCTTTTAACTCATTCATTATGTGCAGTGGTATTGTATCTGTTATAAGTATGGGTCAGATTATGTACTGTTTAATGCCAGTCAAGCAGTGTTTCTTGCGTGCTCACATCCGAATGCAATGCCCGTGGAACCAAATTTGAAATAAAAATAAAAAATATCTCCTCCCTGACTTTTCATCTCATACTTTGTACCTCCATATTATTAAAGCCTTTCCTTTTCTTCTCATGTCTTTTTATTTTTTTTATTAGGACACTCGAGAATGGAAATGAATATTCGTTTGTCACGTGATATACCCAGAAATGCATTTATTAATCTATTTATTACTTCATTTATTTACACGTTTCTTGTGTATTCATAAATGTGTATTGTGTACAGTATTGCAAGAAATATGTTGATATTCAAAATTGGTTTGTGAAAAATCTTTTTCTCGTCTGACCATTATAAGGGGTTGTGTGACCACAGACGCTACTACTACTACTCTCCCTTTCCTATCTCAGCCCCTGTTCCATGCTAGCCATCCTACTACCTCTTTCTCATTTGTAACCCTTTTCCGTATCTCTCATTTGCCCCCCCACCCCTTGTCCTATTTCCCTGGAGCTAACCGTCTTCTTAACTCTTTGGGAAGAGAAAATACAAATGAGGGATTCCCAGTCCCTTCGCTCCACCCCCCCCCCATTTTGTCGACTTATGACAGGCAGGGGAACACGGAGAAAGTATTATAGCCCCCTCCCTCAGGGGTAAATAATAATGATAATGATACAGTAATAAAGATGATAATGTTAAGACATTAATAATATTATTGATAATGTTAATAGTAACAATATTAGTTAAACATAATAATTTTAATATAGAATTAGAATAGTATTTCAATATTTAATTATGCATAAAGAAAAGATTAACATAAAAACTAGAAGAATATAACCTTGAAATAAAGACAATTTCAAAGAGAGAGAGAGAGAGCTTCGGAAGGAATACCAAGGGTGACTGTAGTAGGTTGTCCCGTGGCAACAATCGCCCGTTGCTATACTACAGCTGGGGGAGGTCATAGGGACTTAAATATCACTGTCCAGGATAGTTCAATGTTTAGTCTTCCTTCAGTTCTCTTTCTATGCCTACATCAACACAAAATATGCTTGGCTATTCGTCACACATGTCATATTTTCCCTTTACATCTGACAAGTCACAATACTCCCCTTCTCCGTTTCTCTTTGTGTTTTCTTCGTGCCCTGGCCAGATGAGGGTGGATTTTTTTTGTTTGTCCTTCCTGGTGTCACAATCATAAAAAAAAGTAGCTTGGACCACCCTTATAGAATTTTATGGAGACTCTTTCCAGTTATGACAATGTTTATAGCTCTTCAAAGACCCAAGAAGCAATTTAGGAATCATTAGTTTCTTTCTTTTTCGCTGACATTTCCTAGGTATTCTTATACAGTAATGTACTCATATATCTTGAGTGCTTATACTGCGTTGATTATTATTATTATTATTATTATTATTATTATTATTATTATTATTATTATTATTATTATTATTATTATTATTATTTATCAATCCAGCCACTTGGGGAGCAAGCCAACCTACCTTGGTTCACAGGAGGGGTTTGGTACCAGGTAAAGCATCCTGCCTATGAAAATTGAACCAATACCAAACCAATACTCTCTTAGAGGCTAGTGAGAAACAACGACACCATATGAACATGGGAAAGCTAGCTATTATTATTATTATTATTATTATTATTATTATTATTATTATTATTATTATTATTATTATTATTATATAAAGAACATTCCATTTACTGTCGGGATTCGAACCTGGAATCTGTTTACAGATTCCATAACAACTCGGGTCCTAATACACAGCGCACTGATACTTCCAACAGATGTTACAGAAATATAAATGGCACCACTGCACTTCTCTACTCTAAGTCTTACCACTCTGCCAACCCACCAGTGATAAGCAAGCTCATACATTTATCCTCCTTGATATGTGGATGCCTGATTTACAATTTCCGGGTTCAATTCCCGGACAGGTAGAGGTAATAGCTTGGAAACATTTGCATGTTTGACTGCTTACTAATACTTAATTCAGTATCCTGAGTTAATAATAAATATCGTTTAAGTGAATGACAAGTGTGTTATTAATCCATTATTGTTTATGTGAAGATCATGATTTTCTCAAAATTGACACCCAAATTGAAGTTTATTGCTACACCCAATTAAAAGATATTTTTCCCCAAAATGAAATGCAACAATCATAGTATGCGGGAATCTGTCAAATTCTCCATAATGATGAAGAATTATACATGCGTGAGTTTTATTATCCTCGGTATTTTACCCTTGAATTTGATCACAAAGTGTGGTTAAGTACTCTAACAGTGGAAGCACGGCAGTATATTTGGTTGCATTACATTTACTCTCGTTGCACTTCCATAGGAGATTAGCATAATCAGGACTCCAGTGACATGTTGTTATTCACGTTAGCTTGTCATATCACACAGTGGGGATTATAACCTTTACTCATGTGATTATAAGTTAATACATTATTCCATCACAGATACACAAGAAAGTTTGCACTTAAGTGTGAAGAAATGGATAGCTCTCATGCTCAGCTGTTAAGCATCCCGAGCACTTCCCCTTGGGAATGGAAACATCACAACCTCTTCTCAGCCCCTTTTTGAATCCCTTATCAAATCTTGACACCCTCTCCACATAAAGTATATATCCCAGTGCTAACCATGTTTGTAATATCTTGAACCATTGTCCATATTACTTACGGTCCTTACTCTGTCCCATTTACTGGCTTAGAACTTGCTCACGTAGTAAAACCTTCACACTAAAGATGTGTCTATTACATCTCCAGTATTCCTAGATATGCAAAACACTTTGAAGTCATCATTCTTTAATTAGTCCTATTTTGGGTCATGACAGACTGAGGGACGTGGTAAAAAGGATAGAGTGGTAATAGTAAGAGTATATATTGTGTGAAATACGAGCTTGAATGAGAAGTATAATATTCTCATATAGTTTTGTTTGCATAGGGAGTGATAATATTTTGGCACTGCATTTGAATTAAAAATTGACGGAAAGATGAGAATATTGTGAGCATGAGTCCAACCAAATGCAGGAGCAGCTGCAGTAGTGGCAGGAGCAACTCATATACAGTCTCTGCTACCTCAAATTAACCTCAGTATTGCCTATAGTCTTTCCTGTAATGTCGTCAGAGATGTCATGTTTCTGAAAGTATTAATAAGTGATGATGGCAATGATTATATGGCAATGATTATATGGCAATGGAAGATTGTGTCTAGATAGTTTAGGCAGAGATAGCTGTCAGGGATGTCAGCACTTTATTGATGATCAGAAAAGCATCTATTAATCTGATATCACTGACAAAAATTGATGGACAATTTTTGATGGAAATTTGGGTATTTTCAGCAGTTCTATAACCAAGTCTTATATGGGCAGCAACTGTATCACAGTCACCTGTAAGCATTTTGACTGTACTGTGTTTGTGTCTCAGCCTTAAGAAGTTTTTGTACGGTTGGATCGACAACTGCTTATATGTTGTGAGAGTGTAGCAAGTTCTTGCTCTTTTGTAATCTCACTATACATCATTGCTTTGAACTGAGGCTGTGTGATTATATATTCAGACACTGAGCTTCCAGTTGCCATTTTTGCAAGCCTGTCAGCCTTTACATTATCCATTATCCCAACATGGGAGGGTACCCATGAAAACTTAACAGGTTAAATTTTGCATAGTTAATAAGAGCCTCCTGAATTGCTGTCATATGACTATTGTAGGATTTTTTTTTTCAATTATCTCAATGACAGAAATGCCAACACTTTTTCTAGTCCTAAGAGCATGTTCAGTAGCAAGTTTAAGTAAAACTATTTCACACTTAGTGATTGATGACCACTTTGGCATACTCACTGTTTTGTCAAGTATTTGTTACCTTTCATAAGTTTCATAAACTGTAATGCTGCACCCAGACCCTCATATATTGCACATGTGAGACCCATCAGTATAAATTCAGAGTGCTTTATTGATATTTGGAAAAATAGTTTCAATAGACTTTAATTTCTTCCAATCACTGATGTTTTAACCCTTTAAGGAAGGCCTCCGTCTTATCCAGGGTAAATATTCATATTTGTGCTTTCCCTTCCAATCCCTTCCTATACTATTTCCCCCTCTTTTTCAGTTCACTTGATGCCGTCATTGTTTTTCCCCCTCCTATCCAATCCCATCCGATTCATTCATGGTCATTAGTTTGTCACGAAGCGCTTCTGAGATCATTATGCCGAGTTAGCGATCATCTATAAAGCGTCGTTCGCCTATAACCTTAAGGGGGGGGGGGTGTTACACGGTCAAACGGTTCGTCGAACGCGGTTCGACAGACAAGTGTTTGAAGTGATGTTCGAATGTGTGAACGGGGTATTTGGTTGTCGAACACGTTCGACAAACGTGTTCGACAACCAAATACCCCGTTCACACGTTCGAACATCACTTCAAACACTTGTCTGTCGAACCGCGTTCGACGAACCGTTTGACCATGTAAATCCCCCCTTAACTCCCTCAAGAGGAGGAAAGCTTTGAATACCTCCAATGATAGTCGTGAAGCTCATGTAGATATCAGTACTCACGAATTCGATATCTCGGAAGACAAAATGTAGTTGAAAGTGATAGTGACAGCGATGCACTCATATACATGGACGGAATTATGCCAGAGTAGGGAGAGGAAAATAAAAGTTAAGAATATATATTTTACCTTGAAGTAGTTTATTTTATCCATCCATATACCAAAGCCATATTTCCCCTTATAAGAGGGGTGGCTGAGTCAAAGAAATTACTTCGACTTTTTGTGGGAAGTAAATACAGAGGAGGGGATTCCCAGTCCCCTCGCTCCGCCCCACTTAGTCGACTTTTACGACACGCGGGGAAACACAGGAAGTATTCTTATAAGAAGATTTTCCTCTCTCTCTCTCTCTCTCTCTCTCTCTCTCTCTCTCTCTCCTCTCTCTCTCTCTCTCTCTCTCTCTCTCTCTCGATATGTATGATTATGAAGCCTCAATGACACCTCTAATCGCTCATCTAATGAATTATTTACGTATGTGTATATGTGCGTATATATAAGTGCATGTATAGTTATATTTTTATGTATGTACGTATTACTCTAATCTGAACATTGTTATGGTATATCTGCTTCAAATTGTCTGTAGTTTTTATGTGGTCTCTTTTGAGAATCTTCCAGGTCAAGCGGAGATTTGACTTAAATGATAGCATTCAGGAAGGTCTAATAAAAAAAATGATTACTGTATGTAAGCTAATCTAAAATGATGGCACATAGCAACCGTTGATGCAAGCACCATCAAACTAAGCATTGCATAATATATATTACTCTTAATTAATAACCACAGAGTGCTCTTTTGGCACCAATCGATTGTTACACTACATTTTAGTCTTAATGACTTGCTATGATTTCTTTTTAAAATGAATTGAAAATTCTATTTTTATTTGATTTATACATGACCAAATTTAGATTGTAATGTCAACATGTGCATATCACTGGGAGTGCCTGTGTGCACATGTCCCCCATGTACACTTATTTGATTAATAAGAAAAAATGAATAAAATTCCGACACTTTGTAATTTATGACTTGGTTAATTAGACGTTGTCACTAAAACAGCCAGTCCGGTCTGTCATCAGAAACGCTACCTCAGACAGACACAGACTGGCTCACTTTCGAAGTACAGTAACATTATCAGTATATTACAGACAGGTAAGTACACTTTATATCATCTTTCAGTGTATTACAAACAAAATCACCAATATCAGACAATTCATTCAATAAATAGGCACCCTTACCCTTTAACAGTCACCCTCAATCATGAACAGACATTCCCACCCATGAACAGACACCCCCTGTCTGCCTGATCTAAACCACCCACGTCTCTCGGCACGCCCACTGTTTTCGTTAAGACCGCCTGCCGTTCGCTTCCTCTATGACAATATTAGGGTTCTGTTTGTATTTGCCCTTAACGAGAGAGAGAGAGAGAGAAAAAGAGAGAATTTTATAAGTAAGATATTTTTTCCCCCAACCTAAGACTGTTCCTACTTTATTATTTCATATAAAATGGTGTTCAGAGCTTCCTGAGTCGTCAAGGATCTATCACCTTGGAATTCACAACTCTATTCTGGCTCTAATGATGAAAAACTTTCATGGACCAGTTTGGGGAGTCGAACTCGAGACCTTCTGAGTAGGAGACAACCGGTTAATGGATTGAATTATAAATGGGGATTATTTGGGGGATTACTTGGTGATGTATTATTATTATTATTATTATTATTATTATTATTATTATTATTATTATTATTATTATTATTATTATTATTATTATCATTATTATTTCTCATCAGTATCTAAACGATTAGTGTTTTGGTTTTAATATGAGTTTTACGGCCTGATGAGGACCCTTTCCATTGCTCCGGGTAGGGGCCGGCACCGAATCGACCTGGCTTGCTTCCCCAGTGGCTGGATGTATCCTTTTTTATTTTAGTTTTTTAATTTAATATGAAATGTTTTCCTTTTCTGTTATATGAAATGCTATTTTTTTTCACAAGTATTACCAACTGTACATAGTTATTTTTGTACACCTGCCGTCTGTCTTTTTGCCCTCTAATACATAGTTTTTACAGCCTGGTACAAAAGAACTTTTTTTAATTACATTACACTTTTCAGCACTTGGTACCCAGGTAATTGTTTATCACCTGGTACACAAGTATTTTTAACCACCTTTTACCACCTACATATTTGGTTGTGTGGGAGTGATGGGTATTGTTTGTCTAAAAGTTAGCAGGGGATTTTGTACTCTCTCTCTCTCTCTCTCTCTCTCTCTCTCTCTCTCTCTCTCTCTCTCTCTCTCTCTCTCTCTCTCTCTCTCTCTTACACACACACACACACACACACACACACACACACACACACACACACACATATAAATGGCATAGTAAGGGCAGCATATGCATTCTTATCAAATGTAAGGGTAGCCTTCAGGCACATGGACAAGGAAATGTTCAGAAATATTTATGTAACCTATGTGAGGCCAAAACTCGAATATGCAGCCCCCTTTTGGAATCCGCACTTGAAAAAGCACATAGCTAAGCTTGAAAAAGTTCAAAGGCATGCCACGAAACTTGTGCCAGAAATACGCAATCTCAGTTATGATGAGAGGCTGAGGGAATTAGACTTACCATCACTCGAAGCTAGAAGAGTGAGGGGGGATATGGTGACAGTCTTTAAATTCCTTCATGGTTATGATAGAGTGGATAGGGATCGATATTTTGATATGGCTGGCTCTAGAACTAGAGGTCATAGTTTGAAGCTTCGTAAGAAAACTTCTTTGCAGGATGTAAGGAAATACTTTTTCAGTGTAAGAGTAGTTGATAATTGGAATTGGCTAAGCGAGGAGGTAGTTAATGCTATCTCAATCCATAGTTTTAAGGACAGGTATGATAAGTATGACTAAGTATAAAATGGAAGCGATCAGGAGACGGGAAGATACGAGCTTTGGGCTCTTTCCCGTAAACACAATTAGGTAATCACACACACACACACACACACGCATAACTATTCGATTCTTTAAGTTATGGTCAAACTTGTCCTTGGGTGGGTTGGATATATATATATATATATATATATATATATATATATATATATATATATATATATATATATATATATATATATATATATATATGCATGTATTTTTTTTATGATTTTTCTCTAAATGCACATATGTAGATATTTGTGTATACATTTCCTTCAAAATTGAATGTTAATGAAACTTTATTGTATATATGTAATTCTTATGAACGAGAATATAAATATGACTTCTTAGGCAGATTTGAGAGTGCCTGTGGGCACATTTCCCCATGTAATATTTTAGATCCAAATAAAGATAAAGTTTGCAATTCTTCTTCTTCTTCTTCTTCGTCGTCGTGAAAAGGTGATGGACATTTTGATCTAAAATTGGCAATGGCGACCCTCTTTCGTCTCTTCCAGAAATTAATTCATTTTATAATTTTTTTTCTTGATTATTCTATATCTTTTGTGGGTGCATGTATATGTAGTCTTTCTTTCGTTTTATATATGTATGTATTTATGTATGTATGTAATTTTAATGGAACGTAGTTTAATACACACACACACACACACACACACACACACACACACACACACACACACACACACACACACACACACACATATATATATATATATATATATATATATATATATATATATATATATATATATATATATATATATATATATATATATATATATATATATATATATGTAAGTGATTTTGAGTGAATGTATATTAAGACATATGTATGTACATATGTTAGTAATTTCAGAGGAATGAATTTTCATACTCTTGTATTTCTGCATCATCTTTTGGGTTAAATGTATAGCACTCCATATTGTGGTCAGTAGAACTGAATGACTGACAAACGGTGGAATGACTGCATGCATGAAAAGTTAAACAAATATATGCCTACACACACACACACACACACACACACACACACACACACACACACACACACACACACAAACAAACAAACAAGCAATGGCTAGAATAGGTGGAAATGTCTTGGAATGGATAAAAACTTACTTTGAAGGAAGGGAACAGAGGGTTAGAGTAAGACAGTGTCTGAATGGAGAAGAGTTAGTAGTGGAGCTCCACAGGGTTCAGTTTTAGGGCCACTTTTGTTCCTTGTATATGTAAATGACCTACCAGAGTCTGTAAATTCATTCATGAATATGTTTGCAGATGATGCAAAGATTGTGAAGAAAGTAAGAAACGAGAACAATGGTAGAGAACTTCAGGAAAATCTAAATAGTCTGCATGAGTGGTCAGAAAAGTGGCTAATGAAATTCAATATTTCAAAATGTAAGGTAATGAGAATGGTATAAGTGCAAGAAGGCCCAAGCTTGACTACTCGGTGGCAAGAGTACAACTTCAAGAGACAGAAAGTGAGAGAGATCTTTGAGTAACCATGCTGGCAGGGGTGTCTCCAGAAATATACATAAATGGCATAGTAAGGGCAGCATATGCCTTCTTATCAAATGTAAGGGTAGCTTTCAGGCACATGGACAAGGAAATGTTCAGAAATATTTATGTAATCTATGTGAGGCCAAAACTTGAATATGCAGCCCCCTTTTGGAATCTGCACTTGAAAAAGCACATAGCTAAGATTGAAATAGTTCAAAGATATGCCACGAAACTGGTGCCAGAAATACGTAATCTCAGTTATGATGAGAGGGTGAGGGAATTAGACTTACACCATCACTGGAAGCTAGAAGATTGAGGGGGGATATGGTGACAGTCTTTAAATTCCTTCTTGGTTATGATAGAGTGGATAGGGATCGATATTTTGATATGGCTGGCTCTAGAATTAGAGGTCATAGTTTGAAGCTTCGTAAGAAACCTTCTTTGCAGGATGTAAGGAAATACTTTTTCAGTGTAAGAGTAGTTGATAATTGGAATTCGCTAAGCGAGGAGGTAGTTAATGCTATCTCAGTCCATAGTTTTAAGGACAGGTATGATAAGTATCACTAAGTCTAAAATGGAACCGATCAGGAGACGGGAAGATACGAGCTTTGGGCTCTTTCCCGTAAACACAATTAGGTAATCACATACATGAAGAAATAAGTAGATAACTACATACTTGAATGGTCTAGTGCAGTCTGACTTCCTTAAGCAGACTGAGGCCCCCAACCACTTTTAACAAGAGACACGAATATTCGTGTGTCGTCCAAACTCTCTCTCTCTCTCTCTCTCTCTCTCTCTCTCTCTCTCTCTCTCTCTCTCTCTCTCTCTCTCTCTCTCTCTCTCTCTCTCTCTCTCATTATATTTATGCTACCCTGAACATAAGAAGTGGTAGGAAATTTTAACTGCCTTCTCACTTTTCTGAGGAGAATAATAGCTCATTCGTATCATAATAATGATAATAATAATAATAATAATAATAATAATAATAATAATAATAATAATAATAATAATAATAATAATAATTACAAACAATAAAAGACTTGTAGGAGAGAAGAGCTGAATTATAATACTCTATTTAACTATGAAGCTATCCTCCTCTTCTCTTTGGTTCCTCTTCCTCTAACTAACCCATCCTCTTTGTATTCTCCTCTACATCTTCCTGCTCTTCTATCTTCCTCCTCGTCTGTCTGTCTTTTTATCCTCCTTTTCCTCCGGAGATGGTACTCCGCGTGTGTCTCATAAACCCTCAATTGAAACGACTTTATTCCTTGTAATCTTTATAAGGCCCTTCTTGGACTAATTCCTTCTTCCTCTTCCTTGTCGCTTCTTTCCAGAACCTCCTCCCTTCTTCCTTGTCTTCTTTCTGCATCTCTGAAAATATACTCCGTCAGTGAAGCCGAAGGAGGTTTTTGTAACCTTTAATTTTAATATTTATTATTATTATTATTGTTAGTATTATTATTATTATTATTATTATTACTATTATTATTATTATTTTATTTTTATTATTGTGATTATTACTAATAGTATCATTATCATTTTTATTGAGTAATTTCAGTTGTTAACTAAAATCAAAGATGGAATTTTCATTAATTTAATTAAAGCCGTATAGTTTCGTGGTATTATGTTTCAGGACTAATAAATATCATGGGGGTATAGTCATAAACCCAATCCGGAACCAACGGCTTCTGTTGTACGCTTTCTGTTGAATGTATATGGATTCCATATACCACACTCTTATCTCTCCGAAAAGCCGGAAGTGGGTGTATGTGACATTTCTCTCTCTCTCTCTCTCTCTCTCTCTCTCACTCTCTATCATTTTATAGACATATATACGGGAGACGGACACAAACCCGACCCCCGAAATTCCCGACTCCTAATATGGTTACAAATTTAGAAGTTGGTGAAAAATTGGGCAACAGTGACCATGATTCCATTAGATTTAACATAATTTTCAAGGAAACTATAAAGGAAAATAAGAATATTGTTCCAAACTTTAGAGCAGGAGATTTTGAGGGCTTAAAAACTAAATTATCTAATGAGGTATGGGAAGGGATTTCTGGGGTACAGATGTGGGTAGTTAATCCAGCAGGTCAGGTCGCAGGTAGCGGATTACCCCGAAATTTGGGTACCACATGCCAAGGATTATCACAAGATAAGATCAATACATTAAATTCTCTCACAGGAAAGAACAGCAGCCCGTCAGTTAATATAAATTTGGATGAGGAATATAAAAATTTTGTCATGACTCTTAAGAATAGTCAGAGAGACTATATTCCCATGAAACATTGCAGATCAAGAAAAAATGACCCTAAATGGATGAACAATAGAATAAAGAATCTTATAGGTATTAAAAGAGGAATATACAGGAAACTAAAAAGAGGTGAAGAGCAGGTGAGGCAGCAATATATACAGTTAAACAGGGAAGTTAAAAAGATAGTTAGAGAGTTGAAAAGAAAATACGAAGTTAGAATAGCAGGAGAAGCTAAAGAAAATCCTAATGGGTTTTATCAACATTATCAAACAAAATTTAAGGAAAAAGTCGGACCAATTGAAGTAGCCAATGGCCATATCACAGATGATGATAAAGTGATGTGTACATGTTTAAATGATTATTTCTTATCTGTATTTACAAATGAAAACTTGGAAAATATTCCGGAAGTAGAATCCATTTACAGAGACAGTCCCCATAATATACTTAGTTCAATAAATATTACGAGAGAGGAGGTAATAAAAGAAATAGATAAATTAAAGGCTCATAAATCTCCGGGACCTGATGGAATATATGCTAGAATATTAAAGGAATGCAAGGAAGAGCTTAGTTGTCCTCTAACTGCATTATTTAATAATTCAATAAAATTAGGATCGGTACCCATGGAGTGGAAATTGGCAGATGTGGTACCAATATTTAAAAAAGGAGAACGTGTTAAAAAGAATAATTATAGGCCGGTAAGTTTAACGTCAACAGTGGGTAAGATTCTAGAATCCATAATTGCAAATAAAATAAGGGCACATCTAGAATTACACAGACTGATAAAACTTTCACAACACGGGTTTCTTAAGGGTTTTTCGTGCCTTACAAACTTACTGTCTTTTTATTCAGAAGTTTACGAGGCAGTAGATTGTGGCAAAGAATATGATACAATATATCTAGATTTTAGCAAAGCTTTTGATAGAGTTCCTCACAAAAGATTAGTTAAAAAGCTGGAAGCTCATGGTATAGGAGGAGCTGTGCTCAGATGGATCAAACAATGGTTAAAAGACAGAAAACAGAGGGTTTGCATAAATGGAGAGAAATCAGAGTGGGGCTCGGTTACAAGCGGGGTACCACAAGGTTCGGTACTGGGTCCTCTATTATTCATCGTATATCTAAATGATCTGGATTCGGATATCAGTAGTAACCTAAGTAAATTCGCAGACGACACTAAAATAGGTAGAACTATAAATGGAAAAGAAGACATTCATGCTTTACAGGAAGATCTAAATAGATTATCTGAATGGTCGGACAAATGGCAAATGGAATTTAATGTTGAAAAATGTAAAGTAGTTAAAATGGGTACTATAAAAGACAATACTAGTTATAAGCTAAATAACCATGAAATCATGAGTTCTCAGTGTGAAAGGGATTTGGGAGTTCTTGTGAGTAGTAGTCTTAAGCCAAGAGAGTAATGCACAGCAGTCAGAAATAAAGCAAACAGAATTTTAGGATTTATCTCAAGAAGCGTCAGCAATAGGACGGAAAAAGTTATTTTGCAGCTCTATCTTGCATTAGTTAGGCCCCATTTAGATTATGCTGTGCAATTCTGGTCACCCTATTATAGAATGGAAATTGAATCCTTGGAGAGAGTGCAACGAAGAATAACCAAGATGATACACAATATCAGAAATCTACCATATGAGGACAGATTAAAAAAACTTAATCTACATTCTCTAGAGAGGCGAAGAGTTAGGGGGGATATGATTGAAGTGTATAAATGGTTTAAAGGGATTAACAAGGGAGATATTAATAAAGTTTTAAAAATTCATGATCAAACCAGAACTCGTAATAATGGATTTAAGCTTGATAAATTTAGGTTCAGAAGGGAAATTGGTAAAAATTGGTTTGGTAATAGAGTAGCTGATGCATGGAACAAGCTTCCTAGTATGATAGTAAATGCCAATACCTTAGACACCTTCAAATGTAGATTAGATAGACATATGACAGAGGTAGGGTGGGTATGAATAGGTTAGTGCTTATTAGAAAATTCATAAAAAGAAAAACAGAATAAATAAGTAGAGTAGAATAGAATAGGTTAGACATGCTGAAAATACAATTCAAAAATGGAGCTGCCTCGTGTGTGCCAGTAGGCATGTTGCAGTGTCCTCTATTCTTATGTTCTTATGTTCTAATATATCGACGCCATAATACCAACAGGAGAAAATCCCGTCACCCGACAATCTCGACTTACAGTAATCCCGACGGGTGAGTCATTATCCCTACATCTGTTTAGTTATCACGACACGCTATAATCCCGCTAAAACAGTTCCCCAACATCCATATATTTATTTCGACAGCAAATTACGTTGGGCTTCTGTTATAAAATACGATTCTCTGTCTGTCTGTATATACGTATGTCGCTCTGTCTACTTGTTTGTCATCAGGTTAGGTTAGGTTAGGTTAGATAGACGAACATCTTTCTTTTTACACGTTCTTCGCTTACGTTGTCGGGAATTTGTACAGCCGGGATTTTCAACCTGTCGTGATTCAGGTGTGTCGAGATAATGGGATGTTAGGATTTTGCCCTGTCAGCGTTATGGCGTCAGGAGTTTGGGCGTCGGGATTCAGACTTACACTCATGTGTATATATATATATATATATATATATATATATATATATATATATATATATATATATATATATATATATATATATATTGGTGACCATGGTAGCCTAGTCGGTAGATTGCTCGCCTCGGAGTTGACAGAGCCGCGATCGATCCACATGCGGTGATAGGTAGAGATTTCAGCCTTAATTCCCAGCCACATCGTGCCTGAGTCTATCATTATAATGGGAACTAATAGTGACACAGGACGAGAATATATATATATATATATATATATATATATATATATATATATATATATATATATATATATATATATATATATATATATATATACCGTATGATGGGGGTAATTAGGGACTTTAGGCGTAATTTGGGACTATGTGTAATTGACTAATTTGAGCATTCCAAACTCTGGAAATTTTATACTGTTACCTTTACAGGTACTACAATGAAGATTTTAAAGGATTTGGAATGCTTTAATTAATGAATTACAGATAATTCTGCATAGTCCCAAATTACCCCTAATGTCCCAAATTACTCCCATCATACGGTATATATATATATGTATATATATATATATATATATATATATATATATATATATATATATATATATATATATATATATATATATATATATATATATATATATATATACACACACATATATATCGTATATGGTATTACTTATTTTCTCTACACTTCAGGCCAGGTCTAAATCATGCAAGGTGATAGATATGCGATGATACTTAACACTTAATTTATTTGGAAGCTACATTGTTCCTCTAGGCCTCAATGCCCCCTGTCCCATTAACGTAATGTTATGTGTATAGGCGCCCACATTACTCTTCTTCCCTCACAAGCTGTTTGACCCTTTTTTATCACCTCGGGTCAGGCACTTTGTCATGCCCCCACCAATAGGATTTCAATAGATGGGGGAACACCCCATAACCTATGGTGTGGGGGCACCTAAAGAATGCCAGTTTTCCCCGCAAATTTGAGCGCGGTGGCAGAGAACAGAGAAAGCCATGTAGGACTTCTAGCTTGTACATGGTTCACTCACGGGCATGATATATATATATATATATATATATATATATATATATATATATATATATATATATATATAAAGTCACCATGGGCCATGATGTTTGCGGATGACATTGTCGTATTGATATTCTCTACACTACAAGCCAGATCTACAGTGTGCAAGATGATATTAGATATGCGATGATACTTAACTTAATGTTATCTGTATGGGCACCAACAATACTCCACTACTCTCGCTCGTTGTGTGACTCCTTTTATAACCTCGGGTCATTCAAACATACAAAGAGAAGGTGGGTATAGTTCTTGGTTGTGCCTCCACCAATAGGCTTCTAGAGAAGGGGAAACACCCCATAACCTATGGTGTGGGGGCGCCTGAAGAATACCAGTTTGGGCACTAATTCTAGGCTTGGTTCAAAGAACAGAGAAGCCACTTGAGATTTCTAGCTTGTACATGGGACACTCATGGGCGTGCTCTATCCGTCACTCCCTATGGCCCAATCCGGAAATACGCTATATCTGGTGAAGCATCAATTAACATCAAAAAGGGATGGCCATCATCTGCTAATTACATATCATTCTAGTTCATAAACAGGGCATAATTATCAAAGTGGATTTCTTTTCTGTATTATATATCAAAGTTTCCCTATGCTCTTTAAGTCTCGTATTGATATATCGTGCCTTGTGGTATAACACTGGAATATTTGTAGTCGTATTCCACGGTCGTGTATTTAGTTGTACTTTCGCTGCCACCTTTGTCGTATATATTATTTATTATTCTCTACACAACAAGCCAGATCTACAGCGTGCAAGGTGATAATAGATATTCGAAGATACTTAGCACTTAATTTGTTGAGAAGCTACATTTTACCTCTAGATCTCAATGCCCCCGTCCCCTTAACGTAATGCTATCTGTATGGGCGCCAACAGTACTCTGCTACTCTCGTTCGTTGTGTGACCCCTTTAATAACCTCAGGTCATTCAAAAATACAAAGAGAGGGCGGGCCTAGTTCTTGGTCGTGACTCCACAAATAGACTTCCAGAGAAGGAAGAACACCACATAACCTTTGGTGTGGGGGCGCCTAAAGAACACCAGCTTGTACGCCAATTCTAGGCTTGGTTCAAAGAACAGAGAAGCCACTTGAGATTTCTAGCTTGCACATGGGACACTCATGAGCATGCTCTATCCATCAACATTGTGATATGTAACGAGCGTAGATATCAGGTTGAAGCAAGTTTGGATAGGTGGAGGTATGCACTGGAGAAAAGGGGAATGAAAGTCAGCAGGAACACGACAGTGTACATGAGTGTAAATGAGAGGGAGGGCAGTGGAGTGATGAGGTTGGAAGGTGTTGAGTTAGTGAAAGTGGATGAGTTTTAGTATTTGGGGTCAACTGTTCAAAGGAATGGAGAATGTGGAAGAGAGGTGAAGCAGAGAGTGCAGGCTGGCAGGAGTGGATGGAGAAGAGTGACAGGAGTTATATGAGATAAAAGTGTACCTGCAAAAGTAAAAGGTAAAGTTTACAAGATGGTAGCAAGACCCGCTAAGGTGTATGGCTTAGAAACAGTAACACTCGCCAAAAGACAGGAGGTAGAGCTGGAGGCGACAGAGGTGAAGACGCTGCGGTATTCTCTTGGCGTAATGAAGATGGCCAGGATAAAGAATGAGTATATTAGAGGGACAGCACAGGTAGGAAGATTTGGGGACATAGTGAGAGGCGAGTTTGAGATGAATTGGGCATGTTCTGAGGAGGGATGAGGAGTATATTGAGAGAAGGCTGCTGACGATGGAGCTGCCAGGCAGAAGGGGGAGAGGTGGGCCAAAGATGAGATTTATGCATGTGGTAAGTGAGAACATGAAGGTGTGTGCTGTGAGAGAGGAGGATGCAGGGGATAGGACAATATGGAGACGATTGATCCGCTGTGGCAGTCCCTGACGGGAGAAGCTGAAAGGTATGATGGCATATATATATATATATATATATATATATATATATATATATATATATATATATATATATATATATATATATATATATATATATATATATATATATATATATATAAGAACATAAGAACATAAGAATAGAGGACACTGCAACATGCCTACTGGCACACACGAGGCAGCTCCATTTTTGAATTGTATTTTCAGCATGTCTAACCTATTCTATTCTACTCTACTTATTTATTCTATTTTTCTTTTTATGATTTTTCTAATAAGCACTAACCTATTCATACCCACCCTCCCTCTGTCATATGTCTATCTAATCTACATTTGAAGGTGTCTAAGGTATTGGCATTTACTATCATACTAGGAAGCTTGTTCCATGCATCAGCTACTCTATTACCAAACCAATTTTTACCAATTTCCCTTCTGAACCTAAATTTATCAAGCTTAAATCCATTATTACGAGTTCTGGTTTGATCATGAATTTTTAAAACTTTATTAATATCTCCCTTGTTAATCCCTTTAAACCATTTATACACTTCAATCATATCCCCCCTAACTCTTCGCCTCTCTAGAGAATGTAGATTAAGTTTTTTTAATCTGTCCTCATATGGTAGATTTCTGATATTGTGTATCATCTTGGTCATTCTTCGCTGCACTCTCTCCAAGGATTCAATTTCCATTCTATAATAGGGTGACCAGAATTGCACAGCATAATCTAAATGGGGCCTAACTAATGCAAGATAGAGCTGCAAAATAACTTTTTCCGTCCTATTGCTGACGCTTCTTGAGATAAATCCTAAAATTCTGTTTGCTTTATTTCTGACTGCTGTGCATTGCTCTCTTGGCTTAAGACTACTACGCACAAGAACTCCCAAATCCCTTTCACACTGAGAACTCATGATTTCATGGTTATTTAGCTTATAACTAGTATTGTCTTTTATAGTACCCATTTTAACTACTTTACATTTTCCAACATTAAAGTCCATTTGCCATTTGTCCGACCATTCAGATAATCTATTTAGATCTTCCTGTAAAGCATGAATGTCTTCTTTTCCATTTATAGTTCTACCTATTTTAGTGTCGTCTGCGAATTTACTTAGGTTACTACTGATATCCGAATCCAGATCATTTAGATATAAGATGAATAATAGGGGACCCAGTACCGAGCCTTGTGGTACCCCGCTAGTAACCGAGCCCCACTCTGATTTCTCTCCATTTATGCAAACCCTCTGTTTTCTGTCTTTTAACCATTGTTTGATCCATCTGAGCACAGCTCCTCCTATACCATGAGCTTCCAGCTTTTTAACTAATCTTTTGTGAGGAACTCTATCAATAGCTTTGCTAAAATCTAGATATATTGTATCATATTCTTTGCCACAATCTACTGCCTCGTAAACTTCTGAATAAAAAGACAGTAAGTTTGTAAGGCACGAAAAACCCTTAAGAAACCCGTGTTGTGAAAGTTTTATCAGTCTGTGTAATTCTAGATGTGCCCTTATTTTATTTGCAATTATGGATTCTAGAATCTTACCCACTGTTGACGTTAAACTTACCGGCCTACAATTATTCTTTTTAACACGTTCTCCTTTTTTAAATATTGGTACCACATCTGCCAATTTCCACTCCATGGGTACCGATCCTAATTTTATTGAATTATTAAATAATGCCGTTAGAGGACAACTAAGCTCTTCCTCGCATTCCTTTAATATTCTAGTATATATTCCATCAGGTCCCTGAGATTTATGAGCCTTTAATTTATCTATTTCTTTTATTACCTCCTCTCTCGTAATATTTATTGAACTAAGTATATTATGGGGACTGTCTCTGTAAATGGATTCTACTTCCGGAATATTTTCCAAGTTTTCATTTGTAAATACAGATAAGAAATAATCATTTAAACATGTACACATCACTTTATCGTCATCTGTGATATGGCCATTGGCTACTTCGATTGGTCCGACTTTTTCCTTAAATTTTGTTTGATAATGTTGATAAAACCCTTTAGGATTTTCTTTAGCTTCTCCTGCTATTCTAACTTCGTATTTTCTTTTCGACTCTCTAACTATCTTTTTAACTTCCCTGTTTAACTGTATATATTGCTGCCTCACCTGCTCTTCACCTCTTTTTAGTTTCCTGTATATTCCTCTTTTAATACCTATAAGATTCTTTATTCCATTGTTCATCCATTTAGGGTCATTTTTTCTTGATCTGCAATGTTTCATGGGAATATAGTCTCTCTGACTATTCTTAAGAGTCATGACAAAATTGTTATATTCCTCATCCAAATTTATATTAACTGACAGGCTGCTGTTCTTTCCTGTGAGAGAATTTAATGTATTGATCTTATCTTGTGATAATCCTTGGCATGTGGTACTCAAATTTCGGGGTAATCCGCTACCTGCGACCTGACCTGCTGGATTAACTACCCACATCTGTACCCCAGAAATCCCTTCCCATACCTCATTAGATAATTTAGTTTTTAAGCCCTCAAAATCTCCTGCTCTAAAGTTTGGAACAATATTCTTATTTTCCTTTATAGTTTCCTTGAAAATTATGTTAAATCTAATGGAATCATGGTCACTGTTGCCCAATTTTTCACCAACTTCTAAATTTGTAACCATATTCTCTCTATTACTAAGAACTAAATCTAGTGTATTCACCCCCCGTGTTGCTTCATGTACATGCTGAGAAAGGAAATTGTCTTCTACTACTTCCAAAAACTCCTTAGAGCTACTATCACCTGTTATGGTTTCCCAGTTAATATGTCTAAAATTAAAATCGCCTACAATGCAAACTCTGTTTGACCTGCTCACTTTAGAAATTTCATCGTATATAACTTGCGACTCTATATTATCTAGATCAGGTGGTCTGTAGACTACTCCTACAACTAGACTTTCTATATTATTTTTAATTTCAACCCATAAGGTTTCTGAATTTAGATTTGTCTTAATTCCAGACTTAATGCAGCTTCTGAGGCTATCTTTAATATACATAATTACCCCTCCCCCTCTTTTATCTGCACTACGATCAGCATTATAAAGTTTATATCCTGTAATTATGTACTCAGCTTTTAGGTGTTTGCTTTCTAAATTAATCCAACTTTCACTAATGCATATTATATCCGGTCTCTCACTACATACTATGGCTCTCAGTTCTTCTATCTTGTTACCTAAACTACGGCTATTTGTATAATATACTTTTAAACTTTCTCTAGCTTCACCCTTCTTGTGGCTATTCTTTTTGTTAATATTTGTTCTATGTAACAAATGGTTCTTATCCTTAGACTCCCAGTTATTTGACCCACTATTTACTGAACCCTTACTGACTAATTTCTCTGCACAAGTATTAATCATTTCATTATTTGTGTCTAACAAAACCCCCTACCTCTCTGTCTATCATACCAGCCAATATCGAGACATCTGAATTAGAAAGATGCACTCCATCCCTTGCATACATATGCTTACGACTAGTGAAGTGATCCCACCCGTCTATAAAACCTATATTATTCTCCCGACAGAAGGCTTTCATCCTAGCATTTACTCCTATAGCTCGAGACCACCACTCTGAACTTTGGCTAAGCCTAGGGAGAATACCACACATCACAGGAACTGCACCCCTTTTCCTAATCTTATCCAGGGCTTGTCTATACAACCTAATCAGCTCTTCACTTCTACCATCCTGCACGTCATTTCCCCCAGCTATCAAACAAACAACATCTTTTTTCTCAATCCAGCTATTTATTGACTCACCCACCTTCTTCATACCTGCTCCAGGGAAAAAATATTTTCCTCTAACTCTATGCCTGAGTTTCCTGTCTACATATCTGCATAGTGAATCCCCTACAATTACCAAAGAACGAGACTTATCCGGAGGATGGGTTACTCCGACCTTGGGAGACTTACCTAGGCTCTTGACCTGAGAGCTTTTCCCACTTCCATTTTTACGATCGCTATGGTTCCTGAAGAATTACTGCCGCCACTGTCACATTCATCTCTAAGTGAACTAAATGAATTAGCAACCTGTAGTCTAAAAGTATCATTTTTCTTAAGAACCATCTTCGTTGAACCCTTGTTCACAACTTTCCAGTCGTCTTCATTATTCAATCGTCCCTTCCTGGTTAACACCTCTACTTTACCTCTCAGATCCCTGTTCTCCTCAGCTAAGGATCTGACCTCCTGCCTGACTGCGGCCAACTCATTTCTTAAATTAAAAATGAGTTTGCTTGCGTCAGACGAGGACAAATCCCCAGCACAGCCACAAACAGCACCAACAACGACACCACCACCAACACCACTACCACTAACACCACCAGCACAAAGAACACCACCACTCTCTATTATTTTTTTTTATTTATTTTTTTTCCTGAGGGATGGGCCCTAAATACTTCCTCCATGTTCCCTTGTGTGTCGTAAGAGTCAACTAAATGAGGCGGAGTGATGGGACTGGGAATCCCATCCTCTCTATTTTCTCTTTCCAAAAAGCCAGAATGTTTTGCCTTGACTTATATATATATATATATATATATATATATATATATATATATATATATATATATATATATATATATATATATATATATATATATATATATATATATATATATATATATATATATATATATTCTGCTGTTCTTCCTAATATCATGGATTGTAGAGTCACTGTCGCAACAGCTATATCAACATATGCTCACACTGTTAGGTGACAAATATAAAGGCAAGATGTGGGGGATTGGGTAGGTCTGAAGCTATGGCCCAGAGTAAGCTAAAACAAGCACTTTTTGTAGGAGGATTTGGGTACCCTGCACTCGCTGCTTTGAATGAAAAAAAAATTGTCCTTCCAAAGGGATCATTCATTTTATGATTATCCTTGAATTTTTTCTATTTGTCTGTCTGTTTGTGGGTCTTTTTGTCTGTGTCATCATTTCTTCCTTTTCCTCTAGAGTCTTTCTTTGTAGGTATGTGAACGAGAGAAGGTATGTCCTATTACCTACTGGAGAGGCATATGTCCACCGCACGGGGTCTTGAATGCAAAGGGGATTGCCAGAGGATGAAGGAGATAAATTTAATAAATGACTTGATAAATACATAAGGAAAGAAAGAAAGAAAAATAAAGATTATTGGCGATTGGAAAGACTGAGGGGGAAATGCAAGGAAGATTAAAAAGAGGATGAAGATATTAAATTTGGGAGGTAGCAAAATAAATAATTTGAAAATAAAGGCAACAAGAAGATAGGATAGGGTGGTTAAGAAGACTGAGGAAATAACAGGGGACTGTTAAATAAAAGAAGAAGAAAATTTAAATGACATGAGAAAATTGTAAATAAATGAAATTAAAGAAGGAAACTTAATGATTCCCTTCCTGATTCCAGCTCTCTCCATGGACCTTCACCCAATTGAGCTTGCTTGCTTCCCCAGCAATGGATTCACATTGAATCCAACGTGGGTGATTATCATCATAATTAAGAGACTTTCTTTTTTAATATGGTTTAAGTGATAAGGGTGAGGGCTTTAATTCCATACAGGGAGATTACTGGCTATTTGCTTCAGTTCCCTTTGCCCTAAGCCTCTTTGTGGAAAGAGATTTAGCAAAATCGTATTACCTTCTGTTTTGCCTGTCAGAGAATCTGTATTTATATAGGTATTTATTTAATTATTACATACCTAATATTACTTTGATTAGTACTACTACTACTACCACTATTATTATTATTATTATTATTATTATTATTATTATTATATCGTTACTTATATTTCCTTTAGTTCCTTTCTTTGTACATATTCTTATTTTCCCCCATCCATCAATCTGGCTCTTCCGACTGAAGCCTTGTAATTTGATTCTCTTACTGCTTTCTCTCTGTTTATATTCTCTTCTCTTTATTTCTCCCTTCATTATTTATTTTCATATTTACTCAGATATCATCACTTCATTCTCTTTCATCCTTCTCAATTTTCCCACTTTTCATTTTCTCTCTCACCGTCTAACGTTTTTTTTTTTTTAACACCCCATACTTATGCTCCCTTTAGTCCCCCCCCCCCTCACATGAATAATCTTAAGCATCTCACCTTTTTCACTGTTTTTTTCCTCTATCGTCATTCTTTTTTTCTCAAACTTACTTTTTCTTGCTCGATTTTTTTTTGACGTTACCCTTCCACTTCTTAATCCCTCTTTATCTCCCTTCCCACCATTCTTCTTCTTCTTCTTCTTCTTCTTCTTCTTCTTCTTCTTCTTCTTAATTATATTGTTGTCTTCCTGTTTATTCTCTTTGTATTCCCCCCCCCCCCAATATTATTCTGTCTACCCACTCACTTCTTAAGCATCTCACCTTTTTCACTTTTTTCCTCTCTATCGTTCCCTCTTTACTGACGCATTTCCCTCTCCTCTCGATCTCTCCTTATCTCCCATCACAGCAGTCCCTTACATTTATTTTTCTCCCCTTATTTGCTCTCTTACACCATGCACTTCTTCCTTCAGCAGGCTGAATTTCCCTCTCAATTCTCCCTGTACTTATGTTTTTATTATTTTCCCTCGCACCACTCCGTCTACAACACTCTCCTTCCTCTACTCAATCACTCTTTTTCTCCCACCATACATTCCTACTTAACTAACTCACCTCTCGCTTCTCTCATTTTCCTCATGCCTTCTCATGTCATTTTTTGTTTTTTTACCTGACTCACTCCTTTCTCATCCCACATTTTCTTCTCTCTTGTTATTTCTTCCCTTGCCATACTTACCCTCTGTACCAACTCACTTCTGCTAAATTCTTTCGTCAAGTCTCCGCAAGTTGGATCTTCCCCATTTCTACCCCTCTCATCCCACCTTCTTTTTTCTCATCATTTTCTTTCATTTTCCCCTCATCCCATTCTTTCTCATTATATTTCTTCTTTCCTCGTTCATCCCGCTTATTCTTTCTCGCAATATTTCCCATCTTTTTCTTGTTTCATCTCATATTCTTTAACAATCAATATTTCCCCTTCCTTTCAATTCTCATCCCACTTATTTTATCTGTTATCAGTCCCCCTTACAGTATTCTCCTTTTATCAACTCATTTCCCTTTCCACTTATTCTCCCTTCCTGTTCCATATCATCATTTGATCCCTTCCCCACTTTCCTCTTTCCTCCCTGTCTTTGTTCCTTTTCCTGTCTATTCAGCACTTTTCCTTTCTCTGGTTCTCCTTATGTCCCCCTCACTTTACTCCTATATTTCCCTCTCACTTCTCCCACCTCTTACTGTTTGTCTTCCATGACACCAGTTCGTCTTTACCAACCCACAACCCTTCCACTAATTGACCCTTCCTTTTATATTTGACCACTCTTTCCTCTCTCATCCCACTTATTCTTTCTTTTATTATATCCCCTCCATTTCCTCTCTCACTTCAGTATATTTATATCCTTTCTCATAATTTTGTTCTCCCCACTCACTCTGCTCACATCCTTGTTCCCTCTCCATATCTTCTCTTCCTCTCCAACTTCCCCCACCAAAATTTTATACCTGGATATGGCATCAATGGATTCTAACATGTAAAGAAATTCGTACGACAACTGCATCCAGCGTCCTGTAATTGGCATTCCTTTCTTTGGACGTTCATTTCAGTGACGCCTTGAGGGCTTCTCTTTAGGCACAGTTTTATTTTTAGGGCGTTTGTGATGATGGGTGGCAGTAGGCATCATCACATACAAATTTCCTTTTTTTATTTCTGCTATTAGTTTCTTGTGATATGTAAATATGTTATTTATTTACTTATTTATTTATAAATCTATGTTTCTGTTTTGATATTTTTTTATCTTCTGATATCTAGCTGTTACTATATATATATATATATATATATATATATATATATATATATATATATATATATATATATATATATATATATATATATATATATATATTAATTTTTGTGCGAGGCGGTGACAGGAGGTAGTGCAACTAAGAGGTTACATTTTGAACTTGTAGAAGACTTGTTAGTTTGGTTGCTTTGGAAATTCCACCCAGGAGTGGAATGAGTCATGGTGGACCCGTAGGTGAAATAATCTTGAAATAGAGGTCGCTATAATCTGTGAAGTAGATAGAAAACCTTCAAAACATTCTTTACTTGGTTAGTAGTCTCCTTTTTGAGATGTCAGAAAAAAAAGTGAATAGGGAAGAGGAAAGATTAGATATGACAGTCATGGTGAGAAAGAGTTGATGGCGCCGCGTGCAAACTCTTAACCCCTCAGAGGAGCACCAGGAAGGAAGGACGGGGTGGAAAGGTTGATAAATATATACAGACACTCTCCAGCTTATGAACGAGTTAGGTTCCAAAAGTCCGTTCATAGGTTGAATTGTTCATAATTTGTGTTTAGCTATAAAAAAAGTATTGTACACTACATATGCAATGCTGTACAGTACTTTGGCTAAAGACACTTAACTACTACATAAAACATAAAAGATCCAGTATTAACCCTCTCGCGCTCCATAAGTTTCAATAAGTTTTGTTCTCCATGCTCATTTGCGAAATCCTGTCTCTGGCCGGCAGTTTTTTAGCACGCCGAGATGTCTCATTTCTCAGCTATTTTCCTCCCCCAAACCTATATTTATCATTATACATAGTATATCATTGCCTTCGTCATTTGTTGTAGTTTTTCATGAATTAATAAAAAAAAAGAAAAACAATAATTCATAGGACCATTTATGGACATGGAAAATATAGTGCTCATAAAGAGATGTGCGGTCTGAGTGATGAGTAAGGAAGACGGAAACTGCCTTTGTTTTATGACTTGCCCTCAAAGCCACGTCTGTGGAAAGGGTTGCTAATTAGTTTATTCGAGAAAGAGTGAGGAAACTTAAACTCAACCAAAAAAATGAAGCCATTGGTGTGAATGTAACTATCTAAAAATAATATTTTTGTTCACATGGACGCCATTGGCGTCACCATGCACTTAGACCCTAAAAATTTAAATATGCCATTGGCGTCACCGTGAGCGAGAGGGTTAATGAATTTTCAAATCTTCATGAGTTGTTATTTTGTACTTACTGCTCTGTATATATGTTGGTTATGCACCAGAGAAGACTGCAATTGTTACACAGGTTCCAGGACCCTGTGTTTCAGTTATCCCTGTTGAAGAGAGTTATAGAGAGATTTATTTCCCAGAGTTAATATCCCTCTTCTCCAGAAATGTCTTCAACAGTGAAGTATCTTTTACCTTGTAATACAAGCTGAAGATGCTTTTCCAAAAAAGTGTTTTCAGCACAGATTGTTTTGTACATGGTGTGCCATACTGATGCTTCACCAAAATCTGAATTATCCTGAGATCTTCATTGCCATTTGATTTTTATCAAACCTTGGGAAAGCACCAAGGCATAATAAGTACAGAATAATATTTGCTGAAGATGCTTATCTAGAAAAATATGTTTGGACCTCTTTGGAAGTAGAACATCCTGGTCTTCATCTCTGGGAGAGAAAGTTCTCTATTTACTCTTTTCAAATGGGATGTTTGGAACAATGGGTCCTGTAATCTTGTGTAATAATTAGTCCTCTGTATATGTGATCTTATCTGCCCTGGGTGCTGTGTTCTTTGAGTTCTTGGTAACTCTTCTTAGCTCAGTTAGAGGGAAGGGGGTGTCAGTGGAGTCTTGATTGTTGCAGACTTCTTTGATTCTCTCTCATCTTTCAGTGGTAGTGTGCTGTAGAAATTATTCTCATTGCAATGGGGAGTTGCTGTGAGTCGGCTCCTCAGCAAACTTGAGGGAGAGTTCTTCTGCTTCAATTCTTTGGTCTCTGTGAGGGATGGTCCTTGGTGTTCATCCTTTGGAGATGAGATTAATTCTCTTCCACATTTAGCCAACAGTTGTGTGGGAATTAACTGTGGAGCACCATTCAAACCATTTTTTCCATTTGATTTCCTTTACTTCATGTAAATGTTCCTCAATGACATGGAGAGCACAATATAATTCTTCATTGGGGCAGTTTCTATGGATTTTCTTTGTGATGTTGAGCCGGTGATTGAGTTTCTTGACTGTCACAGTAGTACCATCTGCCCTTGTGACTGAACTGCCCTTGCTTACAAAGGGGAATGGAGGAGTCAGCTGTGGCTTGTATAGTGTTGACAAGGTCTGCCTCAGCTTTATTGATGAGGATTGGAGGAGAGTACTCAGTGTACCAATTAGTGATATGTTCCTTGAAGCTGCTACAATTGGTTCTGCTGAAGTTTCATTGAGGTGGAGGGCTAGGAATCTGGAAGGTATCTTGAATTTTCTGCTTGAAATATACCCCATAGTGGTCGCTTGTGACGTGAAGGTGTGCTCTTCATGTGGTGTCTTAGTTCAGGGAATTTGTTGTGGGTTGGCTCGTGGTCATTTAGCATGATGATGTCGTTGCACTCGTCCAGCAGATGCATAATATGTCTACCTGTTCTGCAGTGTGGTTTGAGTAGGACCTAGGGTGGTCAGGGTAAAAGTCACCATCTATAGCCAGGTCTGTCTGGCAGGCTGTGCCAAAGAAGGTGGTTAAGTCGAGTTCACCTTCCTGTGGTCTGTAAATGTTGTAGAAGGTGATATTACTTCACTGAACATTTATGCTGGCAGCTTGGGCTTGGACTCCCTCTCCACAATTTACTGGCTGTAGAATTTCCTTGGCTAAAATGTTCGTTTTGATGAATATCAAAATGATGTCCAGTGCTAGTAGAAGCCCTGGTACCCAGAAATTTTTGGAGTGATGTTTACTCTGCCCATGGTCTCCTGCACCAGGATTCTTAGATCAGGCATCTTGACTGTTTAAGAAGAGGAAGAAGAAGGGGTGGCAGATTGCTTGAGATGAGGCTGGGCATTTTTGAACATTGCTAGAACAATGATGCTATGGGTAACTTCTGCAGTTTGGACGAAGGTATTCTGGCTGGAGGGGCTTAAATCTTTGGTGAGGATCTCTAATGCTTCTTGGACAGCAAGGATGATTAGATCTCTGATGTTGTCTGAGGTGGAGAGAGGCTGGGGTAGAGTTCAGCTTGGGTTCCGGGTAAAGGAGGTGTGTGGGATGCTTGTGGTGGAAGAGGATTTGCAGGAGCAAGAGGGTGGTTTTTGAGTCTGGGGTCAAGGGAAGAGGCAGGGGGTGCTTGAGGATTTGGGGGGGGGCTGGGAGGGGATTCTGGGTGAAGGAGAAGGTGTGTGAGGTGCTTGCAGAGGAAGAAGGTTTTCAGGAGCAGGAGGGCAGTTTTCGAGTTTGGGGTCATGGGAAGAGGCCAGGGGGTTGCTTGAGTTGGTGGGGAAGGGTCTGGATTTGGGTGGGGTCTGGGTGTGGGTTGGGAGGGGGACTGGGCTAAGGTGCTTTGAGAGGGGGTGGTGTTGCAGGTGTGAAGGGAGTGGAAGTGGCCAGGACCAGGGTGGGTGGATGGAGAGCAGTGCAGGGATTGGGGGTGGAGGAGGGGTAGGAGTAAAGGTAATTGTTGCATAGAGGATTGGCAGTGACGTATGAGTTTTAGACCTCCACTTGAACTCACACTTTATAAGATGAATGGGTTTTCTCACCGCTTGTCACCACTGACGTAGTGGTTATAACTATTCCACAGTATGCCGCCACTGACGTAGGGCTTTTATGATTATCCCCTTCTAATGACACCACTGCCGTAGGGCTTTTCCTCCTACGTAGATATGTTTATAATTATGGTAGCGTGGTTACAAGGCAATGAACATTTGTACCTGATGGGTACAAGGTAAGAATGGACACGCAGTGAATCCTTTACTTATATTTATTCTAGAGTACAACACATCCGACGCCTCAATGCCCCTGTGCCTCAAATGGCCCCCATCCTATGACTATCACAATCTAGGATCTATTCATGCCCCTGGTAATTTCTAACTAACTGTCTCTGCCCTGGGTGGCTCTTTAAATACCCCCAGGGCAGGGCGTGGCTTAACATCCAATTCTCCAATGAAATCAGTCAGATCTAGTCCTAGCTAATCAGCGCCAGGTTCAAAGTGGAATCCCACCTACTTCCGGGGAGGAGTTATTGGGCATTTCTCCTGGGCAGGTTCCGGCGTACGAAACACAAGTTTATGTTTTCTTGTGGTTTAGGAAATGGCTAACTTCCTGTCCTTTCTCGCCCTTCTCGATGCCAGGTCCATAAGTCTCACGGTTCCGGTCATATATTTCCTTGGCACTTTCTACAAACATTGTAATAAAATATCCGTGCCCTCGACCAACCGTTTCCGCTCAGGAAGTCATACGACAGCAGTGATGGCTGGAGTTCTTGCAGAGATCCTCTTCATTCTTTCAGGACAACAGATTTTTTCATGTGTTGTGCCTCCCCCAGCTGTTGGGGCACTGGGCTGTGCTCTCTTCTTTGGCCTTCAACTTGGTAAGAATTGATCCATCTCATGCCCCTGCTGCAGCTAGCACACTAGATGGAATAATGGCAGGATATTCTGTGGTGGCTAAACCTGTGGCACCAAACCACCTCAAGGATTCGGGGTTGTATTCCCTTATCTTGATCGTTCCCCATATCCTCAGGTTGATCTCTGCAGGGAGGGTCCTCAGATTTAGATCTGAACCAGTCTTGTGGAGACAGACTTGCCATCCACCTTGGTGGTGCAGCGGCTGGCAGCAGCGATGTAATCCAACTTCTGAAGTAGATCCGTGGACAGGCCGGTGGGAAGTTCAGAAGGATTAAATTTTTACTTTATGAACTGGAGGGAGCACAGTCAGTTGTGGGGCTTGCAGGGAGAAGGTCATGTTGGCAGCTTCTTTAGTTTTGGGGTGTATTATGTAGAACTTCTCTTGCAAGTTGGGTTTGATTTTTCAACCAAACTCTGTAAGCTTTTCATCAAGCTCGCGAAGGAGTCCATAGGTTTCAGCAGCCTCTGGAGGCAATGATTTTGAACATGGAGACGTGTCCTGTTTTCTCTAAGATTGGTTGAGGGTAGGGATGGGAGGAGGTGGAGCTGTCTTGGCTGCTTCCTGAAGCTGCCCTTTGGCTTTTGTTTTTTCCAACAACTGTCCACCCTTTTTCTGGGAGACAGTCTAACACCATCCCCACTCCTTGGGGGAGCAGGGTGGTCAGTTGAAGGCATTGAGGTTGGAGAACCTCTACTCATAGACCATTCACTGGTATATTACTACATCACTATTTCACTTATTTTGTAGGACTAAGGAAAAACAGTATAGAAAACTACAAGAACACTGTTTTTTTACTTTAGATGGCACTGTTTCACTATTTCATAAAAATTAAAAACACTATATCAGATGGAAAAATGCGCTGAGTATGTCACTGTGTTGCTATGTCACTACCTAGTGGAAATAAACATTTTTCAGTAGAAAAAGGTGAGCATTAATACCTAATATGGTGCTATATCACCATTTCAGTAAAATTGATTGCAGTTACGATATTTAAGATGTAAAAACGAGAGAATACAAAAAACCTAGTTCGTTTTTGGATAAAATAAAAAATAACACCTTTGGATTCCTTGATCCTGTGTTCCTTTCCTGAGGTAGGGAGGCATAGTGGAAATATTCCAATTTTCTTGGGATGGCGATTATTGGTCATCGTTGGAGAGAGGAGAAGTCAGTCTCCCTTTACAAGGACAACGATGTTGTGACTTATTTTGTTTGATTTTTGGTTTATGTAGACGTGAGCCATGCGTCTGTACGTGGTGGTTAATTAGTTCTGTGTTAACTAAGTGTTGTTGTCAGCGTCCATTACTTGATGGTGTTTTGTAAGGTAGTCTGCACCTAGAGCCGTGTCGCTTACATCCATAGAGTGTGGAATATGTGTACATTGGCGAGGATGTGTGCCTTGGAGATGTTATCCTTGATGCAGAATCCTATGTTAATGTGGTTAGCAGCTGAGGAAGATAGTGCACTCAGTATATATATATATATATATATATATATATATATATATATATATATATATATATATATATATATATATATATATATATATATATATATATATATTTGGTACTGCATGACTGAGTTATTATATGTATTCATTTATTCTCTCTCTCTCTCTCTCTCTCTCTCTCTCTCTCTCTCTCTCTCTCTCTCTCTCTCTCTCTCTCTCTCTCTCTCTCTCTCTCTCTCTCTCTCTCTCTCTCTCTCTCTCTCTCTCTCTCCAATACTAACTAATGATGAACATTGTTCCACGCAAGTAAGCAATTGGTAAAGTAAATAGATCTCAGCAATGGCTTACAAAACTAATCACTGGCTTCGATAGGCCTAATGATATTTGCAGACTAAATTCATACAGTAGGTCATACAGTATATATACAGTGCCACATGGCCTTTATATATATGTCTTCATCCATCCCAAATAATTGTCCTCTTCATTAAGGATATTCCTTATGACCCCTATGGGCATCAGTAAGAACCTGAAGGTCTCAGCATTTTGATCTGTAGGAGAAATTTTACTGTTGCTTTGGGCCTAAGGTGTTGCAATATTTAGCAGTCATTGAGACTATATTGTCTATATATACATTATATATGCCAGTAGACAGCGGCAGACTGCTTGACTCGGGAGTGACAATCCCGGGTGCGATTATATTGCCATGCCTTAATTTTTATTTTATGAGTATGACAAAAGGACAGGCAAGAAAAATGCTCACATCAGACCTGGGGACAAAGAACACATTAAGATGAAGAAAAAGTAGCAGGTTAAGGATAAGGCCGAAATACGGGAATGATACACAATAGGAAAAGGACAGGCTGAAAGAATAGCCGAAGTATTTAGGACCTAGAGAAATGGCAGGATTAGGCCCTGAGATGACGATAGATCCATTTTTTGAAGGACGATAGGTTATAAGAATTAGGAAAGACAGGAGGAGAAAGAGAGTTTCAGAGTCTGGAGGTTGATGGGAAGAAGCAGTCGCCACACAGACCAATCCGCGAGCTACAAATCTCCACACAGTACCTGTGATATGAAGTTACTTATCGAGTGTTACACGGCCTCGGTAGTGGGAGAGGGATACTACTCGCCAACTCTTCAGAGCAGAGATGAAAGTTGTAGCGATAGAAAAGAGAAAGAGATTATACCTTACGGCAAAGAGAAAGAGAATTCAGATTAAAAGTGTCCACTCCCACTCGAATGGGGATTAATTGTGACACATGAAACGGTGCTTGCTATATATAAGTAAAAGTCGCCAGAGAACGTCGACGAAGTATAGTTTCATTCAGTCTACGTGCATCTTTGCTTTATCAAAGATTCATTCTTTGCAGCATTATAGTTTATGAAAATTTTGAAGGGCAGCAAATATTTGACAAAGCACTGAGTATGCCAAAGTGGTCATCAATCACCGAATGTGAAATTGTTGGACTAAAACTTGCTATTGAATATGTTCTCAGTGCTAGGAAATATAGTATCATATTCTATGACTCACAGAGTGTGCTTCTGTCACTGCAATAATTGAAAAGCTCCTATAAAACTCACATGACTGAAATCCAAGAGGCTCTTATTATCTGCACAAAATTTAAACTCCAAGTTAATTTTTCATGGGTACCTTCCCACGTTGGGATAGTAGGTAATGAAAAGGCTGACAGGCTGGCAAAAATGGCAACTGAGAGTTCAGTGCCTGAATCTATAACTACACTGTCTCAGTTCAAAACAATGTTGTATAATGAGATTATGGAAGAGCAAGAACTTTCTACACTCACACAACATGTAAGCAGCTGCTTGATCCAACATTACGAAAATTTCAGAAGGCTGAAACACAAATACAGCATGGGTAAAATGCTTACAGGTGACTGTGATAGAGTTGCTGCCTGCATAAGACTTGGTTATAGAAATATATGGGAGGTGAATTGCGAGAAAACTGGTAGAGAGCACCCAGAACACTCAATATACCATTTATGTGAGTGTGAAGGGGGCAACAATTTAGTACACTACATTACAGAGTGCACAAAGCTTAAGGACTTCAGACCTCTTATTTTGAGCTACTTTGAATTTTGTGTGCACTTTTGCGACCCAGGGAACTTATATACTGTACTTAGTGTATACCCAACATTGAAAATGTAATTCCTATACCCTATCTAAACATACTTAAATTACCTTTTCTATCTGGGGGAAAAAGAGAAAGAAAAAAATGGGGGAAAGGTGGAGGGAATACCTCTCTCTCTCTCTCTCTCTCTCTCTCTCTCTCTCTCTCTCTCTCTCTCTCTCTCTCTCTCTCTCTCTCCTCTCTCTCTCTCTCTCTCTCTCTCTCTCTCTCTCTCTCTCTCTCTCATATGTATTATAATATACATAAGCCACATTTCCCCTTATAAGGTGAGTGGCTGAGTAAAGGAATAATGCTCTGACTTTCTGGGAAGAGAAAGTACAGAGAGGGGGTCTCTTATTCCCTTCACTCTGCCCCACTTAGTCTACTTTTGCAACACGCAGGGGAACATGGAGGAAGTATTTTAGCCTCCTCCCTCAGGAGCTCATATATAGTCATATGTGAGTGTGTACATTTATACATGTATATATATGTATATGTATGTCTATATGTATCAATAATTACTACTTTTGATTCGTAACTCTATCTATATACAAAAGCTGTAGTAATGATGATGGTAATAACAATAATAATAATAATAATTATAATAATAATAGTAATAATAATTATAATCATGATAATAATAGCAATAATAATAATAATAGTAATAATGGATTAAGTTGACGTAATTCTCTCTCATGTACATAATTTGAAGGGTAGAGAAGGGGAAGGGCTTTCAGTCTTTCTTTTTCTTTTCCTGCTGGCTAGTACAGTGGTAGCACGCTGGCTTCGCATTCACGAGGTCCAAAGATCGGTTCCCGTCCAAGACCGAGAGTTTAAGCTGATTACTGGCAGGAACTGCTGTGGTTGGACACCACAGTGGGGGGTTGGGGCTTGCCCTGGCTGACGAATACCCATTGTATTGAAATGGAAATAAAGTTTGTTTGTTGTTCCAAATTTCTCTTCCATTAGATGGTGCTGTGTTTATGTGTGTATGTATGTATGTTTAGGTTTATATGTGTACGTATATGCGATTAATTACATGCACTTTCCTTTGTTGTGTTACCCTAAAATGACAATGATGTGTATGAGAATGCATTTATGCATCTTTTTCTGTGGAAAGGATTAATAACTCCTTTTGCTGAAATGAATACCACAAACTCTCTCTCTCTCTCTCTCTCTCTCTCTCTCTCTCTCTCTCTCTCTCTCTCTCTCTCTCTCTCTCTCTCTCTCTCTCTCTCTCTCTCTCTCTCTCCTCTCTCTCTCTCTCTCCTTGATATGTATGACTATGAAGCCCCAGTGGTGTTTCTATTGCTCATCTAATTAATCATGTATATGAGTATATGCATGCATATGAGTATATGTATGTGTGTATGTATGTGCATATATATATATATATATATATATATATATATATATATATATATATATATATATATATATATGTGTGTGTGTGTTTGTGTGTGTGTGTGTGTGTGTGTGTGTGTGTATGTGTGTGTATGTATGTTTGTGTGTATGTACGTATATAGGTACATGTGCATGTATACATATGTATATGTATCTACTTATTACTCTAACCTGAAAATTGTTATTCTATATCTGTTTCAAATTGTCTACAGTGGTACTGTGGAGAAGTGGAAATTTGACTTAGATGATAGCATTCAACAAGGGCTATTGAAAATATTGTTACAAATATTACTCTTAATTAATAATCGCAGAGTGCTCATCTGCTATTAATACATGTAAACCATAATAATATTACTCTTTAATTAATAATCGCAGAGTGCTCTTCTGCCATCAATCAATTATTACACTATATTTTACTATTAATTACTTGCTATGATATTTAAAATTAATTGCAAATTCTATTGATATTTTATTTATACATAACCAAATAGATTTTAATGTTTATCAACTGTAATATCACTGGGAGTGCCCATGTGCACATGCCCCCATTCTTTGTTTCGTTCCTGTAACAGAGTTTGCGTTATACTAAGATCTTGCCCTCTTAACTGTGTTGCTTCCCCAAGGAGTGTAGTGGTGGTGGGGGGATGGCGGTTAGCCTTTATCCCAAAGAAGCCTCAAAGGGAGGGAGAGGATGAATTGGCTTTCTGGTGGCTTTGTGTGTGCTCTAAATTGGTCACTCCATTCAAGGTATTTACTGTAATATATATATATATATATCTATCTATCTATATATATATATATATATATATATATATATATATATATATATATATATATATATATATAGTATTTTGCTATCTCTTATTGTAGTAAGATGGCTTGTAGACTTCTGTTAGGACTTACATGCTTAGAATTCAGATCCACCTTTAAAAATACTATTTAAATTTTTTACAATGGTTATTATAACTTTGAAGAATATATTTCAGACTTCTGAAGATAGAGAGGTCATGTCTGATTTCATAATTATGAAATAATGAGATTCGAAATATACCTATTTTAAGTTCCCTCTATGCAAGGCAACGGGTTTTGATTGTTTGGATCCCCTGCAATAAGTCAGTGAAATCTGCACAAATATTTATCACTCTGTAAGACCTTAGGTTGATATATCCTCCTGGTGATGGGTTGGGGGGGGGGTCTTTCCAAGTGACAAATTGTGCCTCCTCTTCCTGTCGTTGTTTATTTTCTCTTTCTCTCTTACTCTGACATATTTCTTTCATTTTACCTGCGACAGGCATGCGCGTCGTAAAATTCGACTAGCCTAAGTAGAGTGGAGCGAGAGGATGGGAATTACCCCCTTCGAAGTTTCTCCTCCCGCGAAGTTTCAAGACATACGAGATGGTGCTGGTAGAAAATTTGCAACTAGAACCCCAGTAATTGGGTTACGGATGTGTGCTTTAATTTGGCCACCCCCTCCTATAAGGGCAGTTGTGGCCTTTGTATGTGTATGTGTATAAATACACACACACACACACACACACACACACACACACACACACACACACACACATATATATATATATATATATATATATATATATATATATATATATATATACATATACGTGCTTGCCTATATAAATACATACATGTTCCGGTTTTACGTCACGGACCCCCTTTTCTACCAAGGGCTAGGACGGTTGCCTTCTTGCGAAGGACTTGTTTTGGTAGATGTAATCGTTACCCTGAGTGCGTGCCCTTGCTAACCTCAGACCACGACGGGGCGCGAACCCTCGACCTGACGCTCAGAGTCGAGGACGCTACCGCTTGAGCCACGGTGACTACACATAAATACATACACACATAGTGCAATTTAGTTTATTTTAATTTCGTATTTTAAATACATAGAATATGTAAATGACATGAATTTAAGAAAAAATTAACATTAGGATATAGTTTTTTTTTATTCCCTATATGTCATAACAATAGCAACATGCTTGATAATTCTTATTACACATTAAAAAAATCAAATGATTACCTCCCCTGACATTGCCATATACGCTAAAAGAGCACACACACACTCACACACACACACACTCACACACACACACACACACACACACACACACACACACACACACACACACACACACACACACTTTCGCTATGAAGTCAATATTAAAAGCTACTAGAAAAAAAAAAAAAAAAAAAAAAAAAAAAAATATATATATATATATATATATATATATATATATATATATATATATATATATATATATATATATATATATATATAAGATTAGTCAAAGCTATAATTTCATGAAAAGAAGCAAAAACCATCACAGGAGTCAAAAATGAGTAAAGGTATAATAATGTGATGAGAATCAGATATAGCTGAAAATAGCATAATAAAATTACAAATATCTGGTTAAGCTGTAGAGAATTAGAAATTTATAGAACCTACATACACAGACACGCTTAACATTACACACACTTATACACACTCACATACACACACAAATTGCTAAGCGAGGAAGTAGGTTTTTTTTATGAGTGTGACACCGGGACAGGCAGAAACTTCCCTCATCAATAAAGGCCCGGGCAAGAGAAAATACAAAGACAAAGGATAAGAAAAAGGCTAAGGACAAGGCAGAGCTGAGGTAATGTCACACAAAGGAAAACGACAGACAGAAAAAACAGTTAAAGTACAGAGGACCCAGAGATATGGAGGACTAGGCCCTGAGATGACGATAGATCTGCTTTTTGAAGGATGAAAGGTCATAAGAATTAGGAAAGACAGAAGGAGGAAGAAAGTTCCAGAGTCTGGAGATAGAAGGGAAGAAACAGTCGCTGCACCGACCAATCCTCGAGCTACAAATCTCCACACAGTACCTGTGAGATGAGGCCGCTTCATGCTAACTCAATCCATAGTTTCAAGGACAAGTATGATAAGTATCACTAAGTACAAAATGGAACCGACCAGGAGACGGGAAGTTAGGAGCTTGGGGCTCTTTTCCATAATTACAGTTAGGTAATTACACACACCACACACACACACACACACACACACACACACACACACACACTCACACACACTATATATATATATATATATATATATATATATATATATATATATATATATATATATATATATATATATATAAAGATTAAAAAATATATATGCATTCAGATACAAAGTTTGGTTAGTTTTACGTCACGGATTCCCTTTTGTGCTATGGGCTAGGACGGTGCCTTCTTGCGAAAGACTTTGGTTTTGGCAAGTGTGACCGTTGCTCTGAGAGAATGTCCTTTCTAACCTCAGAACGTGGTGGGCCGTGAACCCTCTGCCTTACGACTCAGAGTCGCGAGGGTTACCACTCGGTCACAGTGGCCACTACATGCAGATGCAAAATATATTTAATAATACATCATATTATATCACTTGTGTCGCACTAATAATTTAAATTACATGGAAAAAAGTTATTCACATCCTAGAAAAATAAAATTAAAAGAAAACTGAAGTTGAAAACAACTAAAGACAGTAAATGGGTAGATTGATAGAGAGAGATAGGTAGATAGATGGAGAGCTTTTATAATCATTGCTTTGTAAGGCGAGGTAAGGAATGTCTTGTCCAATTTCCTCAGGGACTTTACATTTTCTTGCATTTCCTGCATCATTGCAACTTCTTGAAGAAAAAATAGGTCTTTTGGGAAGACACTCTCCCCTCGCAAGAGAGAGAGAGAGAGGGGGGGGGGGGGGGGGGGGGGGGGGGGGGGGGCTCCCTAGTTTTGAGGTTTATACACATCATATACAAAGGCTACAATTCCTGTTGTAAAGTAGTGGTCTAGTCAGAGTGCACACTCATTCATCAGAAGACCCACTAACCCCGTCTCTCCCTGCCACACTTCTAGGGTCACACGCAATGTAAGTGGCACACATTCATCTACGTCGAGGATCTACAGCTATAGCTAAATATATTCAAAATGCTAAGTCGTAATAACATAAAGAGTTTATAAAAGTTTGTGAATATCATACAGACAACTGCTTTCTATTAGGTTCAACTCCATGATTAATGGCCCAAGGCTGTGCAAGATTTTGGGATAAATTAATTATTCATATACAGTGTATCACCTTTGTGTACTTTTTTAAGTGCGTTTGTTTTCTTCCTAATTTTTTATACCTTTAGGGCTGCAGAAACAAAACGCTTTGTTGTATGCAGGTAAAGAATATTAGCTTCGGATATACAGCGATACTACAGCTGAAGGATCTTGTGGACTTAAATAAGACTGTCCAGGACAGTTTGGTGTCAAGTCTTCCTTCAGTTACATTTCTCTTTCTATGCCTACATCAACACGTTGAAAGACCAAGACTGAAGGTATTAGGGTACAACTAGGACTGCTCCAGACAGTTCTGGGTTGAGTCTTCCTTCAGGACGGTTCTTTCCTTATGTCTACATCTACACTGAATATTTTGGCATGTTCATTACTCATCTCTTGCTATTCCAGTACATTTGACAAGTCATAACACTCCCCACAACTGCTCTTTTTGCCATCTTTTTTCCCTCATATAAGCTATTATTTATGGAAGGTCCACAGCTTATGGCCCCCAATACCCAGCATAGTGGGGTGCGAAGAATCTCCGGGGATCTTGTTGACTCCACTATTGGCTTGAGGGCAGACACGCCTGGTGGTAGTAATGGTTCTGCCCTTTACCTTGCTCCTCCCAATAGATCTTCTTTCACTTTTAACTATTCTAACATTCTTGGCCTAAACTATAATCTTTTGTCTGTGAAACAGCACTTGGGTACTTTCCTCCCTAACCTCCTCTTCCTATTTGAAACTCGGCCGTCTATCCATGCTTCCACTGACCCATTTCAAATCTCTCACTATAAACTGTATACTTGTTTTTGTTCCAAAGGTGGGGTCTGTTCCTATTGCAACACTAAAACTCCTATTGCAAGGCTCATGGACCTTGATTCTCCTGACTTTCATGTTCTCTGGCTAAAAATCTATTTTTACACTACCAATATTTTCCTTTGCTTCAGCTACTGTTCTCCAAACTCTACCGAGTTTGTGTCTCTCTTTGAATATCTGTCCTCGTCCCATGAGGCCTTGCTATCTTGTCACCCACATGCCGAAGTTCTGTACATTGAAAACTTCAGTGTACACCACAGTGAGTGGCTTAATTCTTCTCACACTGATGTGGGAGGAAGTGAGGCCCTTGCTTTCTCTACTACTCACGATCTGGAGTAAATCAGCAAACATCCTACTCGTGTTCCTGATCGATACGAACATGCAGCAAACACTATAGACCTATTTCTTACTTCTAACCCTTCAAACTACTCTTATTCTGTGCTTTCCCCTCTTGGTAAATCTGACCACCCTGTGATCTCAATCTCTCCCATTTTTGCTCCCACACCAATCCCTCCTACTTAGCACCACCTTTGGCACTTTGAGCATACCCAACGTGAGGATGACTACTGCTTTTGGTCCAGCAACCCTAATCAGGCAGCCCTAAAAGTTGCCGAGATCATGACCTCAGAAATGGAGGTGTAAATCTCCTCTTCTTTGAAAACTTTTACTCCTCCTAAACCTTGGTTTGACTGTGCCTGCTCCATGGCTATCCAGGCCAGGAATCAGGCACACCGATCTTACCAAGCCTCTCCTTCCGATTTAACTCGCTCTGCTTTTATTGTAGCTAGGAATTGCTGTACTGCTCAGATTCGAATGTCTAAGGCTTCCTTTATAAGAAGGAAAGTTGATGACCTTAACTCCTCTCCCACTGACAAATGCTTCTGGTCCTTAGCCAAAACCTCTCCAAAAACTTCTGTAACTCAAGCTTTCCCCCTCTCATTCGTTCTGATGGTTCTATAGCTTGCTCTCCCACTGACAAAGCCACTCTCTTTGGCTCTCATTTTTCTGCCAACTTTTCTATAAACAATTCCAGTGCACCTGTTCCTCAATCTTTACCCCTCTCTAACCCTGTGCCCTCCCTTATCCTTTCTTCGCGCAAAGTTCTTAAGGTTCTTCTCTCGCTAAAGACGAACAAGGCATCTGGTCCTGATGGTATCCCTGCAAGGTTCCTTAAGGAGTTTGCTGATGATCTGGCTCCCGTGCTTTGCAGTCTTTTTCGCCTCATTCTATCAAGCAGTTTCTTTCCTTTATCTTGGGAGCATGCTCTAGTTCAACCTGTTCCTAAAAAGGGTGACCGCTCTATTCTTTCTAACTACCGACCTATTACCCTAACCTCCTTTGTTGCTAAAGTTTTCAAAACTTTGCTCAATGCTCACTTCTTGAAACGCCTTGAATCTAACTCACTTATCTCTGATCACCAGTATGGCTTCCGCAAGGCAAGATCCATTGATGATCTCTTGTCCTATCTTACTCATGTATGGTCATCTTCTCTGAGGAACTATGGGGAATCCTTTTTCGTCGCCCTTGATATCTCTAAGGCTTTTGAAAGAGTCTGACATAAGGCTCTGTTGGTCAAACTCCCTGCCTATGGCTTTACACCTTCTCTCTGTTCTCTGATTTCTAGTTTTCTTTTTGACCGCTTTATATCTGTAGTTGTTGATGGCTTCATCTTCTGCTCGTAGTCAATTTCGTATCAATCTTTCTTCTACTCTTAACTCCGATTTGCAGAGGGTATCTGAGTGGGGCACTCAAACTTTATTTAATTTCAATTCGTCCAAGACAGTTTCTGGTTATCTCATTATCTTTTTTTCCTCCTGATAACCCTATTGTCTTCGAAACTAATGAAATTTACCCTCTTAATTCTATCAACATATTAGGAATCCATATAGCCTCTAACTTGTCTAGGAGGAATCACATAATCCAACTTTCTAAATCTTCATCCAAAAAAATTGGGGGTTTTGTTTCGTTTTCATCATAACTTTTCCTCTTCACAGTTACTTAAAATATATAAAAGTCTTATCCGTCCCTGCTTAGAATACTGCTTATACATCTGGGGTGCTTCTTCTTATACTTACCTCCTTGATAGGGTCGAATTAAAGGCAGTCAGACTCATTAATGATCCTTCTTTTACTTCTAATCTGGATTCTCTTTTTTTTCGCCGTAAGGTATTATCCCTTTCTCTTTTCTATCGCTACAACTTCCATCGCTGCTCTGATCAGTTGGTGAGTTGCATCCCTCCCCCACTGCCGAGGCCGCGTAACACTCGCCAAGCGGCCTCATCTCACATGTACTGTGTGGAGATTTGTAACTCACGGATTGGTCAGTGCAGCGACTGCTGCTTCCCATATACCTCCAAACTCTGGAATTCTCTTCCTCCTTCTGTCTTTCCAAATCCTTATGACCTTTCATCCTTCAAAAACAGATCTATCATCATTTCAGAGCCTAGTCCTCCATATCTCTGGGTCCTCTGTACTTCGACTGTTTTTTCTGTCTGTCGTTTTCCTTTGTGTGACATTACCTCATCTCTGCCTTGTCCTTAACCTTTGTCTTTTCCTTCGTGTTAGTATTTTCTCGTGCCCGAGCCTTTATTGATGAGGGCAGTTTTTGCCTGTCCCGGTGTCACAGATAAAAAAAAGGCTTATTATACCTTCACATCTGACAAGTCACAATTCTCCCCATCTATATTTCTCTCTGTGTTTTCTTCGTGTCCAGGCCCGGTGAGGGTAGACTTATTTTTTTGGCCCATCTTGGCGTCATAATCATAAAAAATAGGTAATACTTTCTTTTCTAGATGGAAAAAAACTGAACAGAAATGTTGCAGGTTTTGTGTGGTCGCGCATTATGCGCTTGCATATAGCTTGTACTGTTTGGTGATGGGTCAGATGCACAACAGATACGTGGTAAGATTACTTTTGTGATAATAGATTTTGTTTTGTCTTCAGGGAGAGTTTTTTTTTTAGCTTTGTAGAGCGTCACTAGTTGTTTGTTCCCAGAGTTAACGTTCTTCTATTTCCTCTGTTCCTGACCTTTGAGCAGTGTATGCGGAACCTATGAGTCTAGTGTCCTGCACATACTGGTAGAAGAAGGAATTTGTATAAGGTAATGTCTAAGATGATATCTTTTAGTAACTGAATTTCCTTTGTTATCTTATTTTATCATTTTTAGTATTTACGAGTGTAGGGCAGTGAGTTACTTTTTTCCATTAAATCTTTTGACATAGTCTTTATGCAATAAAGAACTTATCTCTCTCTCTCTCTCTCTCTCTCTCTCTCTCTCTCTCTCTCTCTCTCTCTCTCTCTCTCTCTCTCTCTCTCTCTCTCTCTCTCACACACACACACACTCACACAAATATTAAAATATAGATACATACCTTGAGCACGCAAGTGCATACGCATTACAAATTATGATGGCGCCAGTCAGTTCTTGTACTGTAGTAAAGATGGTGTCAGGATAAGCACTTTATATTAACAGGATAAGAAAGACGGGATGTACTTGCTTTTCTGTTTATGCCAATATCTGTAGATGGCGACATGTGCACGGAGGCTTTACCTCTAATATATACGCGCATATACACTGAATTTATCCATTTTTTTGCCAAAAATAATCCCCATTATGGGGTGAACGCAAATAGATTGGAGTTATGAGTTTCCTTTAATTCGTTCTCATTTAAATGCAGGGATTATGGATTAACTCGTTATAGTCATTTAGAAATATAGTTTTTTAAAAATCAATCCAGCTTAGAGTACATAATTGACTTTTTTTTTTCTTATAACTATATAGATAGGGGACATGTGCACGCAGATAATACCACTGATGTACAAAGTCTTTTTTTGCGTTTTGTATATTTGCAATCTTTTTGATGAGTGTCCATTACAGTCGTAATTTACATCATTATTTTTCTAATATGCTATTATTAAGAGTTACATTTTAAAAGACCGTGAAAAATGTATTATCCATGAAACACTCTTATCGTTAGTAAAAGTAGTGAGTACAATAGCAGATTATGGTGATATGCAATATTGATCAAGCATAACGGATAGCTGTTGTTATATGGAAAGATATCACAATAATAATGAAGAAAAGTACCACTGGTAATACTTTTGCGTAACTGAAGAAGAAGAAGAAGAAATGAGAGAGAGAGAGAGAGAGAGAGAGAGAGAGAGAGAGAGAGAGTCATCATTTCTAATCCTTGCATGCATGTGAAAAGAGATATTGCCTCAATATGGCCTTCCTTAGGATCACCACCGTGTAATTGAAACCTCAGAATCCAAATTTTTTGGAAACTCCGTAATATGTCAGTTCCATGGGTCGAACCAGTAAGTGTGAGATTACGAAGGCATTTTTTGTATTCAAGTAATTGTACATGGGACATGTGCACATGGGCACTCCCAGTGATATTGCAGTTGTTAAGCATTGCAATCTATATTGGGGCGGGCACAATATCAAAGAATAGCCTCACCGTATTCCCTGCATGTTGTAAAAGGCGACCAAAAGTGGACGGGGCGGGGGGACTAGGAATCCCCCCCTTGTATCAACCTCCTGCGAGACGTCAAAGAAGAAGGGGAGTAGAGGGGAGAATAACTTCTCCCCAAACTCTAGTTTTGGGGTGTCTAAATGTGTGTGGTTGTAGTACGATAGAGAGCAAAAGATGTGAGATTGGATATATGTTTGGTAAGAGGAGGATGGATGTACTGGCATTGTGTGAGACGAAGATGAAAGGAAAAGGAGAAGTGGCATTTGGTGATGTGACGGGTAGAGTGTCTGGGGTTGAAAGGGGGAGAGCGAGAGAAGGTGTGGCATTATTGCTGAGTGAATGGATGGTAAATCAGGTAGTGGAATGGAAAGAAGTGTCATCTAGGCTGATGTGGGTGAGGGCTAGGATAGGAAGGGAATGTTTGGCTTTTGTTAGTGCGTATGGGCCAGGGATGTGAGAGAAGTGAGGAAGAGCGGGATGAATTCTGGAATGAGTTAACTAGATGTGTGGATGGTCTGAGTAGAAGGAACTATGTAGTTGTGTTGGGTGACTTGAATGCCAGAGTGGGTGATGGAGAGATAGAAGGTGTTGTAGGAAAGTATGGGGTACCAGGTGGGAATGAGAGTGGCGAGAGACTGTTAGATATGTGTGTGGAGCAAGAGTTGGTGATAGGTAATAGTTTATTTAAGAAGAAGTTAATAAATAAGTATACATAGATGAGAGTGGCAAATGGAAGAGTGAAAGAAAGAGCATTGATGGATTATGTGTTGGTAGCAAAGAGCATGATTGGTAGAGTGAAAGATGTACATGCATTCAGGGGTGTGGCTGCTGGGATGTCTGATCATTCTTTGGTTGAAGCAAAAGTGGTAGTAGCAAAAGAGTGGGGAAATAGTGTGGGGGGATGTAGAAGGGAAATAGTGAAGGTGGAAGAGTTGAAAATGCCAGAGAAGAGGCAGGAATATCAGGACAGGTTGAGAGTGGCATATGAGAGGGTGAAAGAAAGAGAAGTTGGGGAGTTAGGGGAGGAATGGGGGTTGATGAAAGTATGTTTTGTGGGACATGCAAGTGATGTGTGTGGAAAGAGGTTTGTTGGAGGTGGCATGAGGAGGGGCAGCGAGTGGTGGAATGAAGGGGTGAAAATGAAGGTGGAAGAGAAAAAGAGGGCTTTTGAGGAATGGCTGCAGTGTAAAAGTAGGGAGAAGTATGAAAGATATAGGGAGAAAAATGTGGAAACCAAGCGGAAGGTAGAGGAAGAGAAGAGGTTGGCAAATGTTAGGTGGGGACAGGATTTTAGTAGGTCATATGAGGAGAATAAAAAGAAGTTTTGGAAAGAAGTGAAGAGAGCAAGGAAGGGTGGATCGAGGATGGAAGAGGCAGTGAAAGATGTGAATGGACAGATGTTAAGAGGGAACGATGCAAGGAAAAGATGGGCGGAATATTTTGAGTGCTTGCTGAATGTTGAGGAAGATAGAGAGGCAGCTATAGTGGCAGTGGGAGGGGTTCAAGGGCCAGTAATGGGAGATGAAAATGAGAGAGAGATTACAAGAGAGGAGGTGAAAAGGGCATTGTATGAAGCGAAAGCAGGTAAAGTACCTGGAATGGATGGTGTGAGAGCGGAGATGTTGAAAGAAGGGGGTGTGACTGCATTGGAATGTTTAGTGAGAGTGTTTAATATATGCTTTATGTTGTCATTGGTGCCAGTGGATTGGGTGATTGCCTGTATAGTGCCCCTATACAAAGGTAAGGGAGATATGTATGAATGCAGTAATTTTAGGGGTATAAGTTTGTTAAGTGTGGTAGGAAAAGTGTATGGTAGGATACTGGTTAATAGGATTAGGGATAAGACAGAATATGTGATCGCGGAAGTGCAGAGTAGTTTTAGGAGAGGTAGAGGTTGTATAGATCAGATTTTTATAGTTAGGCAGTTATGTGAGAAATATTTAGCAAAGGGTAAGGATGTGTATTTTGCATTTTTGGATCTGGAGAAAGCATATGATAGAGTTGATAGAGAGGCTATGTGGAATGTTTTGAGATTATATGGAATCAATGGTAAATTGTTGCATGCAGTGAAGAGTTTGTATGAGGGTAGTAGAGCTTGTGTTAGGGTAGAGAATGAAGTGAGTGAGTGGTTTCCAGTGAGTGTGGGACTGAGACAGGGATGTGTGATGTCACCATGGCTGTTCAATTTGTATATTGATGGAGTTGTAAGAGAGGTGAATGAGCGAGTGCGTGGTCGAGGTTTGAGAATGGTAGATGGGGATGATAACGAGTGGGAGCTGAATCAGTTGCTGTTTGCAGATGATACTGTGGTGGTGGCAGATTCAGAGGAGAAGCTGTGTCAGTTAGTGTCAGAATTTGGAATGGTGTGTGAGAGAAGGAAGCTGCGAGTGAATGTGGGAAAGAGTAAGGTTATGAGGTGTACAAGAAATGAGGATGGCGCTGAATTGAATGTTATGTTGAATGGAGAGACACTTGAGGAAGTTTATCAGTTTAAGTATTTAGGCTCGGTTATAGTTGCAAATGGTGGAGTGGAAGCAGATGTGTGTCACAGAGTGAATGAAGGATGTAAAGTGTTGGGTGCATTGAAAGGAGTGATGAAGAATAGAGGGTTGGAAATGAATGGTAAGAAAGTTTTGTATGAGAAAGTGGTTGTGCCAACTGTGATGTATGGATCAGAGTTATGGGGTATGAAAGTAAGTGAGAGACGGAAACTAAATGTGTTTGAGATGAAATGCCTGAGGAGTATGATTGGTGTATCTCGATTGGATAGGGTTAGGAATGAAGTGGTGAGAGCAAGAACGGGTGTGAGGAGAAAAATTGCAGCCAGAGTAGATATGAATGTTCTGAGATGGTTTGGCCATGTGGAAAGGATGGATGATGAAAGGCTGCTGAAAAAGGTGATGAATGCGAGAGTTGATGGGAGAAATGCTAGAGGGAGGCCTAGGTTTGGGTGATGGATGGAGTAAGGAGAGCCCTGAATGATAGGAGGATGGATGTGAGGGAAGCAAGCGAGCGTGCTAGGAATAGGAATGAGTGGCGAGCGATTGTAACGCAGCTCTGATGGGCATCTGCTGTTACCACGGGGCTGCATCTTACAGAGATAGCTCTGTGGTAGGGGCAGTAGGAGGAGCTGGCAGTTGTGAAGCGACACAGGTTGTGGAAGAGCCGGGAGGATGGGCTGTGGCACTCCAGCAGTGCCATCTGAACGGTCGCTAGCTCCCTCGTCATTGTCCATAGAGCAAAGTAATCCCCCTATTTGTTTTCCTTTCTTGATGTCGGCTACCCCCCAATTAAAGGGGGAAACAGCCAAGGTATATGTATGTATGAAATTCATTTTGAATATTATAGTAAGTAATTAAGAATAAAATATAATGTAACAATTGATTGATGGCAGAAAAGCACTGCGATTATTAATTAAGAGAAATGTATTATTGTTTACATGTATTGATGGCAGGATAGCACTCTGCGAGTATTGATTAAGAGAAATATTTGTAACAAGAATTTTCAATAGCCCATGAGTGCCATCATTTGTGTTAAATCTGCACTTTACCACAGAACAACTACAGACAATTTGAAGCAGATATAGTATAACAATTTTCAAATTAGAATAATAAGTTGGTACATATACATTTATGCAAATGTATCTATATATATGCATGCATATTTTCATATATATATATATATATATATATATATATATATATATATATATATATATATATATATATATATATATATATATATATATATATATATATATATAACTAATTAGAGGAGCAATAGAAATGCCACTGGGACTTCGTAATCATACATACTGAGGACCTCAAGAAAATCATCCTTCCCCCAAAAGAAGAAAACATTTCAGGACTTAACATTTACAGTGATTTCTCTCTCTCTCTCTCTCTCTCTCTCTCTCTCTCTCTCTCTCTCTCTCTCTCTCTCTCTCTCTCTCTCTCTCTCTCTCTCTCTCTCTCTCTCTCTCTCTCTCTCTCTCTCACTCTTCTTCTTCTTCTTCTTCTTCTTCTTCTTCTTCTTCTTCTTCTTCTTCTTCTTCTTTCTAGTTATATGTAGCTTTTTCCCTATATTTATATGCTCTCTCTCTCTCTCTCTCTCTCTCTCTCTCTCTCTCTCTCTCTCTCTCTCTCTCTCTCTCTCTCTCTCTCTCTCTCTCTCTCTCTCATCTTTTTTATACCACTTTCGCATATCTATAGTAGGTAACAATGTTTTTTTGAGTGCTGAAAGTTTATGACACCAGTCTTCTCTATATTAATCTGGGCTTGGGACCGACATCCAATTGAGGTGGCTTTTTCCTCCGCCTCTGCAAATATACGGGCAAGGTTTATTTTCCTCCACACCAGGTAATCTATTTGCTGTAACCTCCAGCACATGTTTATTTGTGTTAAGGATTCGTTGTATAAGTTTATTTGCATACTGTCGGTCTTTTGAAGAGGAGGCGCTATTTCTGACAGATTATTTATTTAATAATCATTAATCCAACCCTGGGGGAACAAGGCAACTCAACTTGATGCCGGTACCAAGCCCAAAATAATGGAAAGTATTGGTGTCAGGAAGGGGATATCCCATCGTGAATACTTTTAGCTTAAACCCAGAACTTGCCTCCAAGAGGTTTGTTAGATACAGCGACTTCATATGAACTTGGTAAAAAGCAGCATATAAAGATATTATTCTATATACATAAACCATTTTTCCTCTTACAAGGGGAGTGGGTGAGTCAAGGCAAAATACTTTGACTCTTTGGGAAGAGAAAATACAGAGGAGGGGATTCCCAGTCCCCTCGTTCCGCCCCTTTTAGTGGCTCTTACGACACGGAGGAAGTATTCTAGCCCCTTCCCTCAGGGGGTAAATAATAATAGTAATAATAATAATAAAGACAGTAAGATTGATTGTATAATCACTGATATTATTTTTGAGTCCAGTTAAGCTCTAATTACGACGATTAAATATAAATGGCTTATATAAAGGCTCGTGATTTTAATAATATATGTCACGTCCATTCTAATTTATTTTATACTTCCTCCAATGGCTACATATTTCGTATAAAGTCCATATAAATAACTTAATAATAATAATAATAATAATAATAATAATAATAATAATAATAATAATAATGGCTTTTCAAACACATACTGACTGGAAAGACAGGCAGATAGTCAGATAGGAGGGAATAGTGTGTAGCTGTCCCTCCTATCCCCCCTCCCCCGTTGTTATTTCAGGTGCTATTTTAGCGGGTGCCCCATTGGCGTTGATGATGCACGCCCCCTCTCCTCCTTTTGTTAGTTCTTTCTTCCTTATCCTCCTGATTTGTCTTCCTTCTTGTATCGTCTTCAGAGCCTCATGTCTTCTCCCTCATCTTTATCGGATCTGTTGATCATCTTTTTTTACTGACTTTCCTCCTTGTTTTGAGTTCCTTGATTCGTGTGTTTACATTATCTTCTTCTCTTATTCTTTATTCCCACCATTTCTATTCATACTTTCTTGGCTTACATTTGATTTTTTTTTCTCTCTTCTCTCTTCTCTGTCTCTTCCCCCTCGCACTGTCACTATCGCTTCTTCTCTCTCCCCTTCTTCCCTTTTGCTGTTTTCTTCTCTTTGCAGATATTTCTACCCTTAACTCGCCTTTTCCCCTCATTAATTGTTCCTTTTCCTTAATCTTTTTCTTTTAAATGTATCTTTTTTAATCTTTTAATCTCTCTTAATAGTTTTCTTATTATTCCATCATCATTTCTCTTAATCATTTGATTATTCTTTCTAATCTTAATTTTCCTCAAGCTTTCCTTTACACTGCATTAGTCTTCTAATCTTAAATTTCCTGAATTTTTCATTTTAATATTTTTGAATTTCCTCTTTTTTATCTTCTATTTTTCCTCTTTCATCTCTCTTAACAGCTGCTTCTTTATCTTGACGCTTGTTCCTCTTTTTCCTCAGCAGCATTACCTACGTCGTCGCTCAGCACGTGTAAGTAGGTTTACTTACGTATGATGATAGATACTGGCGACAGTACTACTTTCTAATTGCTGTTGTAATTAATTAATTTACTTATTTGCAAATTTTATGTTTTGCGAATCAGTCTTTGTTTTCTGTTTTACACTTATTATGCGTCCTGAGTTGGCAAGAGCTGGGCGGCGACATTCGCCATTTCTGTCCCTTTCACTTCCTGCTAATACTCTACGTGGCTTTTTTTTAGTTCACGTTTTAAACTTTGAGTTGTCATCTACACTAACGAGAGATTCATCTAAAAAAGTGAAAGTAATCTTTCTCATTGTCCACTAATGAAAATAACTCTTCCAGAAAATGACCAAGTAAGGAGAAGCACACCCTCAGAAGGTCACATTTGGTTAAGTCAGATTAGGTCAGATTAGGGAGTTTGTTTATCCTTATGACAGCATGCTGCAAATTAGTATTGGAATTGCAATTGACAAAGTGAAGAAAATTTTTGCAGCCAACCATCAGTTTAATTCCTAATCTAAATTAACTTAAGATGTCTAGGTACCGTGGTCTGAACTCCAATCTTTTGTCTTTGGAACAGCACTTGGGTACATCCCTCCCAAACCTCTTCCTTTCTGAAGCCCAGTTGTCTAGCTGTGTATCTCCTGACCCATTTTATATCTCTTACTATAAGCTGTATTCTTGTTTGCAGCCCAAAGATGCGGTCTGTGCGTATTGTAACACTAACACTCCTATTGCAAGGCTCATGAACATTGTTGATCTCGCGACTTTAATGTTCTGGTCTGGAAATCTATCTCTCCTCTACCACGACATTTCTTTGCTTATGCTACTGCTCTCCTAAATCCATTTAGTGTCCTGCTTTGAATATCTGTCCTCGTGCCATGAGTCCTTGCCATCTGCTCACCCACATGCTGAAGTTCTCTTCACATTAATGTGGGAGAAAGTGAGGCCCTTACTTTTTCTGTCATTCAGAATTTGGAGCAGATTATCAAACTACCTACACGTGTTCCCGATTGTTGTGGCCATGCAGCTGACACTCTTGGCCTACTCTCTACTTTTAACCTACAAATTATTCATATTTTGTGCTTTTCCTCTTGGTAAGTCTGACCATTCTGTAATCTTAATGTCTTCCAATTTCACTAATCCTACAAATTATCCATATTCTGTGCTTCCCCTCTTGGTAACTCTGAGCATTCTCTGATCTCACTGTCTTCCATACTCACTCCCCCTCCATCAATTCTTCCTACTCAGCACCACTGTAATCTTCTCTTCCACTTTTGTTAATCCTACAAATTATCCATATTCTGTGCATCCCTTCCTGGTAGCTCTGAGCATTCTCTGATCTCAATGTCTTCCATATTCACTCCCCCTCCATCAGTTCCTCTTACTCAGCCACTTTTGGCACTTTGAGCATACGCAATATGATGATTTGCATAACATTCTCTTCAAATTCCTCTGGGGTGACTACTGCTTTTGGACCCGCAACCAGGATCATGTAGCCCTGAAAGTTGGTGATATACCCTCGGGAATGGAGGTGTTCATCCCCATCTCTATGAAAACTTTTTCTCCCCTAATCCTTTGTTTGACCATGCCTGTTCCTTGGCTATTCAGACCAGGAATCGGGCATAACTGGTAGTACCCAACCTCTCCCTCTAATTTAACTTGCTCGGCTTTTATTATAGCTAAGAATTATTTTCACTGCTTAGATTTGAATTTTTAATACTTCCTTTTAAAGAATGAAGGTTAATGGCCTTAACTCCTCTCCTACTGATAAATGTTTTTGGTCCTTAGCCAGAAACCTCTCCATAAGCTTCTGTAACTCAAGCTTTCCCCCCTTATTCGTCCTGATGGTTCTATAGCTTGCTCTCCTACTGACAAAGTCACTCTCTTTGGTTCTCATTTTTGTGTCAACTATTCCCTAAGGGATTCCAGTGCACCTGTCCCTCGTATTTTACCCCTCTCTAACCTGTGCTTTTCCCTATACTCTCTTCATGCAAAGTCCATTAGGTATTTCTCTCTCTAAGGACGAACAAGGCATCTGAATCCGATGGTATCCCTGCAAGGCTAAATGAGAAATTTGCAGATGAACTGGTTCCCATGCATTGCCATCTTTTTTGCCTCATTCTCTCAACCAGTTTCTGCCCTTCATCTGGGAAGCACGCTCTAGTTCAGCCTGTTCCTAAGAAGGGTGCCCATTCTATTCCTTCCAACGACTGACCAATTGCCCCAACCTCTGCTATCGCTAAAGCATTTGAATTTTGCTCAATTCTTACTTCTTGAAACTTTTTGACTCTAACTTATTTTTGATCATCAGTATGGCTTCAGCAAGATGAGATCCATTGGTGATCTCCTGTACAATCTCACGCATGTACAGCCATCTTCTATGATGAACTATGGAAAATCTTTTGTCATCACCCTTGATATCCTAAGGCTTTTGACAGAGTGTGGCACAAGGCTCCGTTTTCCAGTTTTCATTTTTATAGCTTTACCTCTTCTCTCTGTTCTCTGAATTTTCAGTTTTCTTTCTGAATGTTTTATATCTGTGGTTGTTGACAGCACAAAATCTAGCTTAATGCCAGTTACCAGTGGTGTTCCACTGGGCCTGTTCTTTCACCCACTCTTTTTATGCTCTTCATCAACGATTTTCTCCAGTGTCCATCTTCCTCTCTTCTCCACGTCTTTGCCGAAGATTCTACCCTTCATTTTTCCTCTGCCTTCCCTTCACAGCCTTCTTCTGCTACTCGTCATCAGTCTTGTATCAAAGGGTATCTGAATGAGGTACTCAAAATCTAGTCATATTTAATGCTGCCAAGGCACACTTTTTGGCAATCTCTTTATTTTCTTTTCCTCCTGGTAGCCCTATTGTCTTTGAAGCAAACTATGTTTACCCTCTTTATTCTATTAGCATATTAGAAATCTAGATAGCCTCTTTAACATGTTTTGTTGGAACCTAATAATACAAATTTCTAAATCTGCATCTAAAAATTTTAGAGCTCTATTTTGTTCTCGTCATTTCTTTTCCTCTTTTAAGTTACTTAGAATTTATAAAGGTTTGCTTAGAATACTGCTCATCCATCTGGGGTGCTTCTTCTTATGTGTATCTGCTTGATATGGTTGAATCTAAGGCAATCAGACTAATCAATGACCCTTCTCTGACTTTTAATCTCGATTCTCTTCACCGTAATGTATTATCCCTATCTCTTTCCTATCAATATTACTTCTGTCGTTCCTCTGGTGAGTTGGTGAGTTGCAGTACTTCCTCGCTGTCTAGGCCGTGTAACACTCGCCAAGCAGCTTCGTCTCACAGGTACTGTGTGGAGATATGTAACTCGCAGCTTGTTTGGTGCAGTGACTGCTTCTTCTCTTCCACCTCCTTACTCTAGAACTCTCTTCCTCCTCCTTTTTTCCTAATTTTTTTTACCTATTTTTTTTTAAAGTGGATCTATCGTCATCTAAGGGCCTAATCCTACCAAATCTCTTGGTTTTCATTACTTCGACTATTCTTTCAGTTTGTTATTTTCTTATTGTCTATCATTCCCTAATTTCTGCATTGTCCTTAAGCTTCTACTTTTTCTTTGTCTCAATGTTTTCTTGGGGCCCTGGCCCAATATGGGCAATTTCCTAGCCTCTCCCGGTGCTTACTATAAAAAAAGAAAAGAAAAGAAAACTCCACAGAGCCCTGAGTCTTGTGACACATAGTGATGCTTCTCTTCTCCCTCCAGCAGAATCGTAAATACTATCATTGTGCAATGAATTTAAAGGATTTTTTCTCTCTTTCTCGAAAAGCTAAAACTGATAGCATTGAACTTGTACAAGACGTTTGAAAAAGTCATTTAGCCTGATGTGGACTAAGATTTCTTATCAGAAATTCTTAAGTATTGTTTATTATATGAAAAATCTTCATATTTATTCTGTTAACCTCTTTATGTTCATGATACCTAGAGAGAGAGCATTCATTCTACCACTATCATGACCCAAGCTGACGGTGTACTCGGCGAACTCGCAGGGTTGACACATAGTGGCTATCACAAAAGTGACATACTTCTCTACCTTCTCCTCTCCTCAAACTACTACTACTACTACTACTACTACTACTACTACTACTACTAATAATAATAATAATAATAATAATAATAATAATAAAGTTGATTTCATATTAAGTATGTAAGTGAAGTACCTTAAAGTAACCAATGCTGCAGTACTTTCAGAGTAAATAGCATAATTTGAGCCGCACGTTTGAATTAATAACATGCTCATATCAATTAACACAGCTGGCCTCAGGTTGCATTTGTAAGGGCCTCTGGAACATATCCGAGAAACTGATATCAAATGGTAAGAATGATATTTTTTTTTATTAATTTTATGGGGTTCTTCCTGAATGTCTGGCCATTGATAGGAAGCCTTGCAATTAATGACGTCATTGTAATGGATACTGAAGACTGTGATTACTTATTGCATTTTTATGTTCGAGGAGGAAGCTGAGGAGAGAGAGAGAGAGAGAGAGAGAGAGAGAGAGAGAGAGAGAGAGAGAGAGAGCGCAAACAAAGATTTATTTCCATATTACAATGGCTATTCTGTTACAAACCTAAGAATACACTTATAAGTAGACACATAACTGAGCAACATTAACACTCCTACTCAGGGCTGCCAAAATTGGTATTTTCGTACAAATTTGGTACGTTTTGCTTCAAATGTCTTCTTGTTGTACTTTTGGTACGACGACAGCCCCAAGAGTCAATTTTTGGTACGTTTTAGAAAAAAAGCTACAAATTCCTAAAATTGTGCTTGTAAATCAATAACTTAGAGCTGTTAGAAGCTTAATATCCAGTCCATGTCCTCGAAGGTAAATCTAAATCAATAATACCATTGGCAGTTCAGTTTTCCAATCTTGTAAAAGAGGAAGAGTATGAACTTATTAATTCGGAGTGGAGAGAATTGTCTGTTCAAGAAGTTTCTTTCAAATCAGAATAACTCCCTGAAAAATTTTGGTATGCGGTATCTCAAGAAAAATGTGGCGATCAGTACAGATATCCATTGCTTTCTAAGTTCATGATGGAGCTCTTGTCACTACCGCATTCTTCTGCAGCTGCTGAAAGAATTTTTTTTCTAATCTTAACAACATAAAAACTAAAAACAGGAATTCTTTGCAAACTGCAACACTAAATGCATTAATGCGATCTAAATCTATGCTGGAGGACATCGATTGCACAAAATGGAACCCTTCACGAGAACTTTGCCGTAAATTGAACGGAAAACATTGGTATTGCATCAATAAGGAAGAAGGAGAAGAGGATGCAGCTTCATTTTAACTTAAAAAGTGAGTAAAACCACTAAATTTAATGTTTTATTATAATTTTCAAAGTTTGGTACGTTTTCACCAGTTTTGGTACTTTTTCATGAAGATTTTGGTACGTTCAGCATAAATAATTTTGGCAGCCCTGCTCCTACTGCGAGGCTAATGGAGAGAGAGAGAGAGAGAGAGAGAGATTTATTTTATTTTATTTTATTAATTTATTGCGCCAAGGCATCAGACATTACATGAGTTCATACAAATAATGCTTCAAATGGATACAAAACCAAGAGTTGAACATGGTTTACAGGGAGGTGTACATATTGATAAAACATTGCTGCATACTAACACACAACTCACAGAATGGCAGCACAGAGTACATTATATGCAAAAGTAAAGCTCAGAGAAACGCAGAATGCACAAACAGAATTATACAGCAACATACAGAAAATATATATATAATTCAATATAATTAATGGCCACCAAAGTGAGGATAACGAGCAAGAATAACATCAAGGTTGTCATCATTAAGTAAAAATGAGCAGATCTGTATTAAGTTCTGACCTCGTGGTAAAACATCTCTCACTGTGGGGCACTGAAGACAATAGTGGTCAAGAGTGTTAGCATTAGGATGGTCGCATAGTTTACAGGAGGTGTACTGTGGCATATCTAGAGTCTGGGAGACCTGCCATAAAGGCCGATACCCCATTCTGAGCCGAGCACTAACTACATTGTTTTTCCGCACCATTAACCCGCGTCTGCGATACTTGTAGCGACTGTGAAGAAAGTGATCATGGTGCTGTATGGACACACTGTTGGCCCTCTCCGTGTCCCTGCGCTGGACCGTCATGGCAAACCCAGCTGAGTAGATGATGTTACGTAGGCATCGGAGGGAGGGCTCAGCGTCCACAGCATGCCCATCCAGCATACAGGCCGCCTTGGCAAGACGATCCGCTGTGTCGTTGCCAGTCAGCCCAATGTGGGATGGAGTCCAAACAAATGACACAACAAGAGAAGCATCCCGAGCGGCCGCGAGGCGACATAGTATATCTCCCACAGCACGACCACAGATAGGTCTTGGCGAGGATAGGGCTTGTAGGGCCGATTGGGAGTCACAAATTATTACCCCATTCACTCGTCGTCGAACAAGGAGAGTCACGGCATCCAAGATGGCATTCAGTTCACAGTAGGTGGAGCTCGACGAGGTGGGTAGTCTACGGCCAATCCATGAATCAGCCGGCACAGGCGGCTCCATGGTGGGGGAAAACACAGCACATGCCGCCTTCCCATCTGCTTGCACAGAACCATCAACATAGACGTGGTGCGCTGCAGGGACAGACGTGGATACATCAGCAATAGTCTCCAGAGCTAACTGTCTCTGCAAGGGGGGATAGACATCCTTCGAGGTCGGTGTATATGTGACAGCGGGGAGGGGGACACGCCAGGGTGGTAAATCTGGGACAGCCGCCTGCACTGGCAGGTCGATGTCAAGGCCACGGAGAATGTCACTCACCACCCTGATAAGGTTATGACCTCCTGCTCGAAGTGGGAGCCTGGGTGCGTCTGGATCCAGGGATGTCCTCATGACAGCAGAGAAGTACGGAGCAAGAAAGGGGCAGTGAAGACACTTAGCAGTAAAATAGGACACATTGGCATAAATCCTCTCCACAAGAGGGGGCAAGTTGAGCTCCAACTGCATACTCACAATACGGGTAGAGAGAGAACATCCCAAGATAAATCTCATGACTCGATTCTGGAACTTTTCAAGTGGCTCGAGAGTTGGTCTAGGAAGTTGACACAAGGTAGGAGACAGATAGTCAACCACTGACCGAAGTAGTAGGATGTAGAGGGTCCTCGCCACTGGGATGGAGACTCCTGCAGCATTGTTGAGAGAGAGAGAGAGAGAGAGAGAGAGAGAGAGAGAGAGAGAGAGAGAGAGAGAGAGATTATTTATTATTATTTTATTAATTTATTGCGCCAAGGCGTCAGACATTACATGAGTTCATACAAATAATGCTTCAAATGGATATAAAACCAAGAATTGAACATGGTTTACAGGGAGGTGTACATATTGATAAAACATTGCTGCATACTAACACACAACTCACAGAATGGCAGCACAGAGTACATTATATGCAAAAGTAAAGCTCAGAGAAACGCAGAATGCACAAACAGAATTATATAGCAACATACAGAAAATATATGTATAATTCAATATAATTAATGGCCACCAAAGTGAGGAAAACGAGCAAGAATAACATCAAGGTTGTCATCATTAAGTAAAAATAAGCAGATCTGTATTAAGTTCTGACCTCGTGGTAAAACATCTCTCACTGCGGGGAACTGAAGACAATAGTGGTCAAGAGTGTTAGCATTAGTTCGGTCGCATAATGTACAGGAGGTGTACTGTGGCATATCTAGAGTCTGGGAGACCTGCCATAAAGGCCGATACCCCATTCTGAGCCGAGCACTAACTACATTGTTTTTCCGCACCATTAACCCGCGTCTGCGATACTTGTAGCGACTGTGAAGGAAGTGATCATGGTGCTGTATGGACACACTGTTGGCCCTCTCCGTGTCCCTGCGCTGGACCGTCATGGCAAACCCAGCTGAGTAGATGATGTTACGTAGGCATCGGAGGGAGGGCTCAGCGTCCACAGCATGCCCATCCAGCATACAGGCCGCCTTGGCAAGACGATCCGCTGTGTCGTTGCCAGTCAGCCCAATGTGGGATGGAGTCCACACAAATGACACAACAAGAGAAGCATCCCGAGCGGCTGCGAGGCGACATAGTATATCTCCCACAGCACGGCCACAGATAGGTCTTGGCGAGGATAGGGCTTGTAGGGCCGATTGGGAGTCACAAATTATTACCCCATTCACTCGTCGTCGAACAAGGAGAGTCACGGCATCCAAGATGGCATTCAGTTCACAGTAGGTGGAGCTCGACGAGGTGGGTAGTCTACGGCCAATCCATGAATCAGCCGGCACAGGCGGCTCCATGGTGGGGGAAAACACAGCATATGCCGCCCTCCCATCTGCTTGCACAGAACCATCAACATAGACGTGGTGTGCTGCAGGGACAGACGTGGATACATCAGCGATAGTCTCCAGAGCTAACTGTCTCTGCAAGGGGGGATAGACATCCTTCGAGGTCGGTGTATATGTGACAGCGGGGAGGGGGACACGCCAGGGTGGTAAATCTGGGACAGCCGCCTGCACTGGCAGGTCGATGTCAAGGCCACGGAGAATGTCACTCACCACCCTGATAAGGTTATGACCTCCTGCTCGAAGTGGGAGCCTGGGTGCGTCTGGATCAAGGGACGTCCTCATGACAGCAGAGAAGTACGGAGCAAGAAAGGGGTAGTGAAGACACTTAACAGTAAAATAGGACACATTGGCATAAATCCTCTCCACAAGAGGGGGTAAGTTGAGCTCCAACTGCATACTCACAATACGGGTAGAGAGAGAACATCCCAAGATAAATCTCATGACTCGATTCTGGAACTTTTCAAGTGGCTCGAGAGCTGGTTTAGGAAGTTGACACAAGGCAGGAGACAGATAGTCAACCACTGACCGAAGTAGTAGGATGTAGAGGGTCCTCGCCACTGGGATGGAGACTCCTGCAGCATTGTTGGCAAGCCACTTGACAGGTGCAAAGCGGGGCTCCAGACGGTCAAGAAGGCGAGAGAGAGAGCGCAAACAAAGATTTATTTCCATATTACAATGGCTTTTCTGTTACAAACCTGAGAATACACTTATAAGTAGACACATAACTGAGCAACATTAACACTCCTACTGCGAGGCTTATGGAGAGAGAGAGAGAGAGAGAGAGAGAGAGAGAGAGAGGAGAGAGAGGAGAGAGAGAGAGAGAGAGAGAGAGAGTTCAAACAAAGATTTACTTCCATTTTACAATGGCTATTCTGTTACAAACCTGAGAATACACTTATAAGTAGACACCTAACTGAGCAACATTAACACTCCTACTGCGAGGCTCATGGACCTTGAATCTCCCGACTTTGAATGTTCTCTGGCTAAAAGTCAATCTCTCCACTACCACTATCTTTCTTTGCTTCTGCTACTGTTCTCCAAACTCCACCGAGTTTGTGTCTTTCTTTGAATATCTGTCCTCGTGCCATGAGTTCTTGCTATCTTCTCACCCACATGCTGAAGTTCTCCACATTGGAGACTTCAATGTACACCACAGTGAGTGGCTCCATTCCTCTCACACTGATGTGGAAGGAAGTGAGGCCCTTGCTTTCTCTATTACTCACGATCTAGAGCAAATAATCAAACATCCTACTCGTGTTCCTGATCGTCACGAACATGCAGCAAACACTCTTGACCTATTTTTTTCTTCTAATCCTTCAAACTATTCTTATTCTGTGCTTTCCCCTCTTGGTAAATCTGACCACTCTATGATCTCAGTCTCTTCCTTTTTCGCTCCCCCTCCACCAATCCCTCCTACTCAGCACCGCCTTTGGCACTTTGAGCGTACCCAACATGCAAATTTACGTAACTTCCTCTTTGACTTCCCATGGGATGACTACTGCTTTCGGTCCTGCAACCCTTATCAGGTAGCTGTAAAAGTTGCCGAGATCATGACCGCGAGAATGGAGGCGTACATCCTCTCTTCTGCAAAAACTTTTACTCCCCCTAAACCTTGGTTTGACCGTGCCTGCTCCATGGCTATCCAGGCCAGGAATTGGGCACACCGATCTTACCAAGCCTCTCTTTCCGATGTAACTCGTTCTGCTTTTATTGTAGCTAGGAATCGTTGTACTGCTCAGATTCAAAGGTCTAAGGCTTCCTCTATAAGAAGAGACCATTACTCCTCTCCCACTGATAAATGCTTCTGGTCCTTAGCCAAAAACCTCTCCAATAACTTCTGTAACTCAAGCTTTCCCCCTCTCATTCGTTCTGATAGTTCTATAGCTTGGTCTCCCACTGACAAAGCCACTCTCTTTGGCTCTAATTTTTCTGTCAACTCTTCTATAAACGCTTCCAATGCACCTGTTCCTCAATCTTTACCCCTCTCTAACCCTATGCCCTCCCTCATCCTCTCTTCACGCAAAGTTCATAAGGTTCTTCGCTCACTAAAGACGAACAAGGCATCAGGTCCTGATGGTATCCCTGCAAGGTTCCTTAAGGAGTTTACAGATGAACTGGCTCCCGTGCTTTGCCATCTTTTTCGCCTCATTCTGTCATCCAGTATCTATCCTTCATCTTGGAAACATGCTTTAGTTCAACCTGTTCCTAAAAAGGGTGACCGCTCTATTCCTTCTAACTACCGACCTATTGCCCTAACCTCCTTTATTGCTAAAGTTTTCAAAACTTTGCTCAATGCTCACTTCTTGAATCGCCTTGAATCTAACTCACTTATCTCCGATCACCAGTAAGGCTTCCGCAAGGCAAGATCCACCGGTGATCTCCTGTCCTATCTTACTCATGTATGGTCATCTTCTCGGAGGAACTATGGGGAATCCTTTGTCGTCGCCCTTGATATATCTAAGGCTTTTGACAGAGTCTGGCACAATGCTCTGTTGGCCAAACTCCTTGCCTATGGCTTACCCCTTCTTTCTGTTCTCTGATTTCCAGTTTTCTTTTTGACCGTTTTATATCTGTAGTTGTTGATGGCACAACATCTAGCCATATCTAGCCCTTTCTCTGTTACCAGTGGTGTTCCACAGGGCTGTGTTCTTTCACTTACTCTGTTCCTTCTCTTCATCAATGATCTTCTACAATCCCCATCTTCCTCTCTTCTTCATGCCTTTGCTGATGATTCTACCCTTCACCTTTGCTCTGCCTTTTCTTCACAACCTTCATCTGCTACTCGTAATCAGTCTCGTATCACTCTTTCTTCTACTCACAATTCCGATTTGCAGAGAGTATCTGAGTGGGGCACTCAAAATTTAGTTAAATTTAATGCCTCCAAGATGCGGTTTTTGGCTATCTCTTTATCTTCTTCTTCTGATAACCCTATTGTCTTTGAAACTAACGAAAATTACCCTCTTAATTCTATCAACATATTAGGAATCCATATAGCTTCTAACTTGTCTTGGAGGAATCACATAATCCAAATTTCTAAATCTTCAACCAAAAAATTGGGGGTTTGATTCGTTTTCGTCACTACTTTTCCTCTACAGTTACTTAAAATTTATAAAGGTCTTATCCGTCCATGCTTTGAATACTGCTCACACATCTGGGGTGCTTCCTCTTATACTTATCTTCTTGATAGGGTTGAATCTAAGGCAGTCAGACTCATTATTGATCCTTCTCTTACTTCTAATCTAGATTCTCTCTCTCTTCGCCGTAAGGTATTATCCCTTTCTCTTTTCTATCGCTACTACTTCCATCGCTGCTCTGAAGAGGTGGTGAGTTGCATCCCTCCCCTACTGCCGAGGCCGTGTAACACTCGCCAAGCGGCCTCATCTCACAGGTACTGTGTGGAGATTTGTAGCTCACGGATTGGTCGGTGCAGCGACTGCTTCTTCCCATGTACCTCCAGACTCTGGAACTCTCTTCCTCCTTCTGTATTTCCAAATCCTTATGACCTTCCTTCAAAAACAGATCTATCGTCATCTCAGAGCCTAGTCCTCCATATCTCTGGGTCGTCTGTACTTTGACTGTTTTTTCTGTCTGTCGTTTTCCTTTGTTTGACATTACCTCATGTCTGCCTTGTCCTTAACCTTTTTCTTTTCCTTCGTCTTAGTATTTTCTCGTGCCCGAGCCTTTATTGATGAGGGCAGTTTCTGCCTGTCCCGGTGCCACACTCATAAAAAAACTTAGAGTGAACAGCAATATAACTTTTCTAGATCATTAAGATTACCTTGAATTAACAGATGTAGGTACAATTACCAATACACAATGAATAATCTGATTACTTGAGTAAAGCTTATACATCATAGTAAGAAAATGACAACAATAATAATAATAATAATAATAATAATAATAATAATAATAATAATAATAATAATAATAATAATAGTAATAATTATAATAATAATAATAATAATTATAATAATAATTGAAAGTAGTTAATAATGAATTAGTTTAGCGTAAAAGATCCATACACTAGCTAGTGAAAAAATAGCATACTTATAGGATTAACTTTAATGAAATTTAGACAAGGAATAAGTAGATATACGAGTAAAATGTAAACATTCTTAATAATAATAATAATAATAATAATAATAATAATAATAATAATAATAATAATAATAATAATAAAGTACTACTGAAAATAATGATGATAATAATGATGCTAAAGTAGAACATTAGTAATAATTTTCACTTTATGATATCTTTAATGGAGATATGAGGTAGTTGGGCATATATATGTATAAGTATACTACAGTAGTAATAGAGCAGGATATAACTGTTATAATAACTAGTGAACATAGATAAAGCTTTCATAGCTACAGTTAAAATATAATACTAATAGAACTTGTAACGATAAATTAATAATGAAGTAGTAATGATAACACTCAATACTTAAGTTTAAAAATTAAACTCCGTAATAACAAGGTACATATTTTTATTTATTTTTATTTTTATTTGGATATAAAATAAGACATAGGGACATGTGCCTAAGAGCACACCCAGACCTGCTTAAAAGTCCTCTTGCTCATAAAAATTACATATATACAAGAAAATTGATTCAATTATAGTTTTAGCATTGAGTATACACTAATAACAATATTGTAATAGTATCATGGGCTTCATATGTGCGTTCAAAGAAGAATCAGAACACAGATATATATATATATATATATAATATATATATATATATATATATATATATATATATATATATATATATATATATATATATATATATGTGTGTGTGTGTGTGTGTGTGTGTGTGTGTGTGTGTGTGTGTGTGTGTGTGTGCGTGTGTGTGTGTGTATTTACATTGGTGTGCTTGATATACTCTTAATATATAAGGATTGTATACTACATGATGTAGAGTCTAGCATTTGTATATCAGAGGGAGCGCCTGCCTGCCCACATTCCTATGCACAATCACTGGTTTAACATAAAAGCAACTGAATGCCAAATGGACGCTATGCATAAAATATTAGTAAGAGTACATATACAAATATACAGAATGAGAAAATAAGTAAATTTATTAATTTGTAAGTAAAAATAAGTAAATAAATAACTGTAAAGGATAAGTAAGCGAATGAATAGACATTATAGAAAAATTATATTCATAAATTAATGAATAAATAAGCATATGGCCTAATAGGCAGAGACACAAAAGACGTGAACAAATAATAAGGAAATAACTGAATAAGCAAACAAAAGGACAAAGCAGTTGGAACTAATGAGAATTATTTTTTTCAGAGAGAGAGAGAGAGAGAGAGAGATGCATGGCCAAAGGCAATCCCAGATCTGCTTGAAAGGTCATTATTACATTTCCTCATAGAAATTGTTTATTTAAGTTTTTTCCTTGACGCAGAGCTATTAATGTATTTACATCCTTAGTGATGAATATTACGCTTAATATTGGGAGTAAATTGTCAGGATCACAGACATATTTACATAATTCAAAAAATCACAGTCCAAAAGGTCTGAAGGCCTTTTACTTCATGCTGTCTTCAGTATAATGTATTAAAGTATTACTCTCTTGTCGACCATATAAAACACATTTGTAATATTCTGGGTGTATTGTTCCTGTTTTTTCCTAAGTCATTTCCCACGCGTGTCTGTAGCCAAGTCTTATGCTTGCAGCAACTCGTATCACAATCATCTGTTTGGGTTTTTCGTGTACCATAAGTGTGCGATATGTTACAGAAATTTTATACTGTGGGATAGAGATGCTGTTGTCTATCTGTGAAAGTACGAACAGTTGCAGGTATTCTTGCATCTCATATTCAAGTAATGTTTTCAGTTGAGACAGATTGAAATGTTGACTCTTCAGCAGTTTTCCTTTCACGCTTGTCCGCCTTTTCATTGCCACTTATTCCACCATGGGAAGGGACCTGTGGGAATATGATTTTTAGATTGATATTTACACATCTGACAAGTCCTTTAATGAATTGTAATCATGAGGGATTTTTGAGCAGGACTTAAAAGAGCCCAGTGAAAAGAGTGTACTTTTCGAATCACAAAATATGAGTGCATATTTTACATACTAATGATGTACTCAATAGCAAGCTTGATTCCAGTAATTTCATCCATAACTGATGTCCAGTTAGACAAACTTAACCCTTTTTCGTGTATTTGCATCCCTCTGAAGTTTTCATGCACTATCACACTACAACCAGCGTTTCATTTATGTTAGGAAGTTATTTTTAATAAATAGTTCAACAGCCTCTAACCAATTTTTTTTTTTTTTTTTTTTTTTACACAAAACAAGTTACTTCAAGGCCAGATGGTAGAGTTGGGAGAAAAGTTTGTACACTCACTCTGTGACATGGATTAATTACATTAAGAGAATAATTTTTATGAAATAGTTTCACATTATGTCTTTTCACCTCATTAGTTATCAATTTGAAAATTTTGGGGTGACTGCAACTATTGTATTGCATATTTCCTTTTATTAAGGATTTAAGGATAACTGGTGCTGACTGTGATTCATGTAGTAGAGAGGTATCATTTTGAGATGAAAAAACTGATTTTGCTACTTGAACGCCAAATATGACGACAGATTTTCTGATGTGTAGCATTCATGGGGAAAGCCTTAATTCTTGTTACATGTTTACAATTCTTGTACTCATTGGACAGCCGAGATTAATTTGTTTTGACTTCTTTCTAAGGGAGTTAGGATGACAGTGCTTAGAGGGCAAAAGCAGGAAAGCATGATAATCAACTAATGACCTAATGTACGTGAGATCAAAGGTTCGGCAAATATAAATTTCAGCAGTAGTCACTCTGTTGGCCTACAATTTTAATGCTCTCAGCTTCTGAGACTCTATTGCACAACTTGATGTGCTCCTTTGAAAGCGGTATTGATGTAGGTATGCCTAAATATTTGTAATTACAGGATTTCTGTATTTCTTGACTATCTAAGCTTAGTGTGGTTCGGTGAGTGGGGGAGGTAAAATACTCGGTTTTAGGAGTAGACACAAATAAGCCAATTTCCTTCGTTATTTCGGAAAGCTGATCCAACAACGCATGTCATTCGTGGAGGGTGCCCGAATGCATATATCATTACATAGCAAATAATTGTACACGGTGTGTTTGAAAGAACCAAAAGCATTTTAGAAGTTTAACCATTAATATATTGAATAAAAATGACGAAAGAACCTCCCCCTGTGGTGTTCCTAAAGTGAAGTCAGTTCCTATGGGAGTCATGTGGATGATATACCATTTAGCTAATATTTTAAGTTGCAGCAGTTTACCTTTGACCCCCATGGATGCTAGATGGTCTAGAATCACAATTCCATTTGCAGTGTCAAATGCATTTTGTAAATCTAACAATACAGTCACTTTGGATGTATGTTCCACATTCAGAAATTTGAGAAAGCATGACTTGGTGCTTTTTCCTTTCATAAAACAATAAGGATTAGCTGGTAATGTCCCTATTGAGAAGTACTCTCAGAGACCTTGCATGAGTAGCTCGTTAATGATATTGGCCTCAGTTCACTGTTGTTCGAATTAGGTATGGGAATGATTATGCTTTCCTTCCATTCTTTTGGAAGACTGCCCTCCTGATATAAAGCACGAAAGAGTAGTTGTATTGGATCAAATTCATCATAACTTAGTCATTTAAGTACCGAATTACTGGATATGTGATACCATTCTTCCCCGGGACGATAGTTTTTCCATTACAGAGCGCAACATCAATATCTGTTTTAATGATGTAGTCAACAAATTATCGGGTTCCATTGTTTGTGCACATGCTAATTCAATGTTAATGTTTATGCACTCGCAAGGACTCTTGAATATCGTGTAGTAAGTGGCTTAAAAAGGAAATCTGTGCATAGTTAGCAAGCAGCTCTTCTGCAATTGATTTTGAATCTTTTGATTGTTCTATTGTAATATTCTTCCCAATGAGTAAATTGATTGCTTGCCATATTTTTGTAC
>JAXCGZ010015379.1:0-20000 GCA_037179515.1 Halocaridina rubra | reverse complement strand
AGGCATGCACTCAGCGTAAGGATTACATCTGCCAAAACAAGTCCTTCGTAAGAAGGCAACCGTCCTAGCCCTTGGTAGATAAGGGAGTCCGTGACGTAAAACCGGAACTGGGCAGAGCAAAAGGACGGGCTTTTGTACGCTTATTATCGTACCTAATTTTATTTTGCCATTGGTTAATTTAGTTTCCTTTTGCTGTATTCAATGATGTGCCCATTGTATTTCTATTGTGGCAGGGACTAGGAGTGCAGAGACGCCACTTCTTGTCACTTTACACGGTCAAACGGTTCGTCGAACGCGGTTCGACAGACAAGTGTTTGAAGTGATGTTCGAACGTGTGAACGGGGTATGTGGTTGTTGAACACGGAACGTGTTCGGCAACCAAACACTTGTCTGTCGAACCGCGTTCAACGAACCGTTTGACCGTGTAAACCGCCCTTAATACGTCTTCTAGTGAAAAGCTGTTGAATACTATCTCTTTAAAGTTGCTTGACCATGGCTCCTTGATAAGGCAGCTTAATCAGTAACTGATCGAACTCATCCTGCTGTTGAAGCCGATAAAAGAACACCGACACTCTCAGGTCCTTCAGTCATTCATACGGGGTTGAAACGAAACCGTTATAAGAATCGACGACGCTAACATTTGTTTTCGTAATCACGGAAGTTCATTCTGCAGAATGACAAACCGGAAGTAGACACTCATCAAAAGTCAGTAATAATAATGTTAATTAGGTGGGGGAGGCTTTTTCTGTCCCTTCGATGATTTCATATAAATTTCATGTCAAAATTCCAGGAATTCAAAGTATGTTCTTTGTTTCCGAAGCTGTATGTATTTTGGCAGAAAAGAAATCCACCCTTTGTGATATATATATATATATATATATATATATATATATATATATATATATATATATATATATATATATATATATATATATATATATATATATATATATATATATATATATATATATACTCCTTTAGAAAGCACTTAATATAGAAAGAAAAAAAATCTTGACATATTGACATATTGTAGCATAAACTTAGGCGTCAGAGCGCGTGGCTTTTGTGCTATATCAGTTGCATCCAACTACGATTTTTTTAAATTTTATTTTATAATGTGTTGGTTGACTGTGCTTCCATAATTCCAATATATATAATTTTTTTTTCATGGTGCCTTTGTTTCGACATTAGTTTTAGAGAGACATCTGATCTAGTTTTTATTCCATTTATAATAATAATAATAATAATAATAATAATAATAATAATTATTATTATTATTATTATTATTATTATTAGTATTATATTTAGTAGTAGTAATTGTAGTCATAATGACCATTGTTCTTAAAAAAAAAAAAACTAAAATAATTGTTACAGTTTCACCTAAAGGGAGCTTGCTTTCTCTGCTTCCTGTTTGTCCATTCTCTCTTTTGCTCTTATTCTGCATTTACTTCTCTTATTTAGCAAATTATTTCCCCCTGAGGGAGAGGGATAGAATACATCCTCCGTCTTCTCCTACGTGCCTTAAGAGTCGATTAATGGGGCAGAGCGAGGGATTGGGAATCCCCTCCTTTGCATTATGTCTTTCTAAAGAGCCAGAGTATTTTGCCTTGACTCAGCCACTCCCCTTGTAAGGAGAAAAACTCCTGAATATATAGATATAGATATAGTAGTAGTATAGAGAACACAGACACAGACAACTAGAATAATAATAATAGTAATAATAATAATAATAATAATAATAATAATAATAATAGTAAAAGAAACTAATAAAGAGTGCCTATAACGGGTGGCATCACTGCCATTCCAACCATATGTTTTAGTATCGAGAAGACATTCATTGCTGTCAAATGTCGTTCTTGCATAATTTTCAGACATTTATGGCAGAGTTTTTGTATATCACTGTCAGGTTCACATTATAATACCCACACGTGGTATGTAGTAAACGCAGTATAGTCAGTCCATGCTTACTTGGCTAAGAAACTATACCCTTCTTACTAAACCACGCCCCTCCTGCTCTGACACTGGAGTGCATTAATGTTATTGGTTATTTATTTCGGATAGTAGGTTGGCCCTTGGTATCGGCCGCCCTTTTGCGACATTACAACTGAAGATCTTTTGGACTAAAACAGGACTGACAAGGACAGTTCGTTGTTAAGTCTTACGGTTCTTTTTCTTTGCCTAGATGTGCACCAAATAGTCTTGGATATTCATTACACATCTCTTGTTATCCCTTCATATCTTACAAGTCGCAACACTCCATCTCTCTGTTTACTTTGCTTTCGTTCGTGCCCAGGAGCGATGAGGGCGGTTTTATATATATTGATTTTTTCCTGTCCTGGTGTCACATTTATTACAAAATAGTATCATATATGTAATAGAATTGATGGTAAACTGTTGCATGCTGTGAAGAGTTTGTATTAGGGCAGTAGAGCTTGTGTTAGGGTAGGAAATGAAGTGAGTGAGTGGTTTCCAGTAAGTGTGGGACTGAGACAGGGATGTGTGATGTCACCATGGCTGTTCAATTTGTGTATTGATGGAGTCGTAAGAGAGATGAATGAGCGAGTGCGTGGTCGAGGTTTGAGAATGGTAGATGGGGATGATAACGAGTGGGAGCTGAATCAGTTGCTGTTTGCAGATGATACTGTGATGGTGGTGGATTCAGAGGAGAAGCTGTGTCAGTTAGTGTCAGAATTTGGAATGGTGTGTGAGAGAAGGAAGTTGCGAGTGAATGTGGGAAAGAGTACGGTTATGAGGTGTACAAGAAATGAGGATGGTGCTGGAGTGAATGTTATGTTGAATGGAGAGACACTTGAGAAAGTTTATCAGTTTAAGTATTTACGCTCGGTTATAGTTGCAAATGGTGGAGTGGAAGCAGATGTGTGTCACAGAGTGAATGAAGGATGTAAAGTGTTGGGTGCATTGAAAGGAGTGATGAAGAATAGAGGGTTGGAAATGAATGTTAAGAAAGTTTTGTATGAGAAAGTTGTTGTGCCAACTGTGATGTATGGATCAGAGTTATGGGGTATGAAAGTATGTGAGAGACGGAAACTTAATGTGTTTGAGATGAAATGCCTGAGGAGTATGATTGGTGTATCTCGGTTGGATAGGGTTAGGAATGAAATGGTGAGAGCAGTAACGGGTGTAAGGAGAGAATTTGCAGACAGAGTAGATATGAATGTTCTGAGATGGTTTGGCCATGTGGAAAGGATGGATGATGAAAGACTGCTGAAAAAGGTGATGAATGCGAGAGTTGATGGATTAAATGCTAGAGGGAGGCCTAGGTTTGGGTGATGGATGGAGTAAGGAGAGCCCTGAATGATAGGAGGATGGATGTGAGGGAAGCAAGTGAGCGTGCTAGGAATAGGAATGAGTGGCGAGTGATTGTGACGCAGCTCTGATGCGCATCTGCTGTTACCACGGGGCTGCATGTTACAGAGGTAGCCCTCTGGTAGGGGCAGTAGGGGAGTTGGCATTCATGAAGCGACACAGGTTGTGGAATAGCCGGGAGGATGGGCTGCGGCACTCTAGCAGTGCCATCTGAACGGTCGCTAGCTCCCTCGTCATTGCCCATAGAGCAAAGTAATCCCTTATTGTTTCTTTTTTAATGTCGGCTACTCCCCAATTGGGGGGAGACAGCCAAGGTAGATAGATAGATGTAATGCAGCAAGCTTATTAGCCTATAGTTTATCCATGCTTAATTGGCTAAATAACCACGCCCTTTTTAATAAATCACTCCCTTCTGAGCTGGAGTACTGGAAAACACACAAGTTTTTGGCTACGTATATGATATAATACTGCACGTGGTATACACTTCGCACATTATATTCAGTCAATGGTTACTTGACTAAACGAGCATTCTCCCTCGTAACTGTAATAATAGCCTACAGATGAATAGCAAAAACATGAATAGCACTGCCTGCAAAACGTGACCCTGTGAGAACTTGGTTCAGGTTTTATATACAAGCGCACATGTGTGATACGGCAGTAAACGGTGTTGTATAGTACCCTTGTGGATTTTTGTTTCCAGTAATAAGGCCAATAGCCGTTTAATACTGTACCAAGAAGAGTGGTATTATTGGATACATATTTTAATTAGTTGCCATTAAAAATGATAAATAAACCACTTGCTATAATGGTGCTCTTTTTTTTATTGAGATATTTTTGCCGTTATCAAACTCTACCTTTTGAACTTACTATCCCACCTGTGAACTAATTATCCATAGCCGAGCATACGATTCGTTACCAGGCCTTCCTTCGCACTCCTATGGCGTTTCCAATTGCATTTCTGTTGTGGAAAATATTATGCAAACAAAGTATTGTTGAAAACACGGTATATATATATATATATATATATATATATATATATATATATATATATATATATATATATATATATATATATATATATATATATATATATATATATATATATATATATATACATACACACACACACACACACACACACACACACACACACACACACACACACACACATATATATATATATATATATATATATATATATATATATATATATATATATATATATATATATATATATATATATATATATATATATATATATGAGAACTTCTGGCCAAAGACTTGAATGGTGTGTTATATCGATAATGAATTTTTTTTAGTAAAATTTTTTCATTTCGTATCTAGTTTACATTTTGTTTAATATAATTTGACTCGGAATACTACTTATTAGAAGTTTCCATTCTAAGCATATCTTTATCTGTTATTATAACTCGTAAAAAACAAGTTATGAAGCAAGCAAAATGTGATAAATTGGTGTCAACGTTGGCCCTCGAAACTAAGCATTCCTTACACACCTTCTATTGCCCCCCCCCTTTTTTTATTTTAACTTTTTATCTCTTTTATGTGTGGATTAGAGTTGATATATGGGGGGAGGATAGGGTAATTAATGTCCAGTGGGCAAGCTCTAAAAACCTCAAGACTAAATCCTGCTTTTTATAGCAACTACTCTCTCTCTCTCTCTCTCTCTCTCTCTCTCTCTCTCTCTCTCTCTCTCTCTCTCTCTCTCTCTTTCAATCATCTGGTAACGGAGCATGAGCATGTAACATTAGAAAAATGGTGATGAAAATGCAGATGGAAAAAGATATATGAACGAGATATGAAAGTGGAAGAGAAAAATGTCCATTTTTCTCTTCTTCCTCCTCTTCTTCTTCCTCCTAATCCCTCATCCCTCCTATCTCCACACACACACACTCTCTTCTTTCCCCTAAAAGCAAGAAATAAATATAAAGAAAACGTAAAAACATTTGAAAAAAAAATTGTTACTTGATACTCCTGCGACACATTTGTCAAGAGCCGTTACGGATGAATGACGATAGTTTCTAAGGGAAAATCGCACTTATGAACTCACTTAATTACAATGGGAATTTCGTCCTTAATTGACATTGCTTAAGGTCTTATCCATGTCGTACTGACAATATCAAAATCCTCAGGAATAAACTTATTGATGATGTAGTATAAGGGCAAAAGAATTCTCGCTCTTGCGTGACATATGCATAAGGTTGATCAATTGCAATTGATATTCCTACGCCAAGAAGACAATCTTATTTAGGAATTATGGCTCTTAGGTATAGATGCCAGAAGCAATAGAGGCACTAAATTAAAACTAATTTAAGGCAATCGAACAGTTTTCTTATTTAATAATGTTATTATGTATATTTTATATTCATACATACATATACCTTGGCTGTTTCCCCCTTAAATTGGGGGGGTAGCCGACATCAAGAAAGGAAAGTTTGGGGAGAAGTTATTCTCCCCTCTACGCCCCTTCTTCTTTGACGTCTCGCAGAAGGTTGATACAAGGGGGGGATTCCTAGTCCCCCCGCCCCGTCCACTTTTAGTCGCCTTTTACGACACGCAGGGAATACGGTGAGGCTATTCTTTGATATTGTGCCCGCCCCACAGGGCACACACACACACACACACACACACACACACACATATATATATATATATATATATATATATATATATATATATATATATATATACACACACATATACATACATATATACATATATATATATATATATATATATATATATATATATATATATATATATATATATATATATATATCTATCTATCTATCTATCTATATATATATATATATATATATATATATATATATATATATATATATATATATATATATATATATATACATGAGGCCTATATCAGTAACTTACAGCACAGGTAGTATCTCCAATCGTGTTGAGACCTTGGTCTGTTTTGTTCCTCCTCGCTGGCGACAGCATACTCCCCTTGCCTCGCACCACAAGCTCCTGCTACTCCTTTGCCCATAGCCTCGCCCATATACTGAATCATACAGATGACACACACCTTTTTACCGGCACATATTTCCTGTGCATATAATAATAAAATAATAATACCTAACCTACCTCATTAAAGAAATCACCCACCCACTTGGCAACCATTAAAACAATCATTAATGGCAGGCCAAAAGTAATGTTGCCCACAGCTTCCATTAATATGACCGTCAGGCTAAGCGTCATTCTAACAACACCGCCCAACATGGCTCCTGCACCTACTAATGCATATTTTCCTTCGTCGACCCACTCCTGTAGAATAAAATCTTTTAAAACAAAATTATAACACAGGCAAGTAAACAGAAAATACATACTGGTTAAAAATTCTGGTTATATATTATACTATGTTTTCACTGCTCATGATGAAAAATATATAAGGAAATTAGGCATATATATATATATATATATATATATATATATATATATATATATATATATATATATATATATATATATATACACAATCCAAATCACGACTAGTCCTTCCTTACTTCACACACACAGATACACATATATGTGAATACATACACACACACACACACACACAGGCATAAGCAAGTCCCAGGAGCCAACATGGAAGGGGAGACTTGAAGAAAATAAAGCTAGGGTTGTAGACCTGATAAGAAAGCTTGGAGTAGTATGTGGTCCTGAGGATATTGTAAACATACACCAACTAGGTAAATATTCGAGGGAAGGAAAGCCGAGACCAACAAAAGTAACCTTTGAGAGAGGGGAAACATGTAGGGAAATATTGTTGAGAAAAAAAAGTCTAAAAGACCTTCAAGAATTCAAAGAAGTGTTCATTAGACAATACAGAACACAGGAAGAGATGGGAAAGATCAAAAACTTGTTGCAAGAGGCAAGAAGGTTAAATGATGAAAGAAATGAAGAAGAGAAGAAAAATTTTCATTACAGAGTTCTTCCAGACAAAGGGGAGATAAAGAAGATAATGACAGAAGATCAGGGGATGGGGCCTCATTAAGATTGTTATACGCAAATGCTGATGGATTAGCTGGTAAGGCAGTAGAATTAAAAGATAGGATTCACAACAGTAAGGCAGATATAGTAGCAATTACAGAGACTAAGTTGAGTGAGGACATAAACAGTGTCACAGTTTTTCCTAAGGGTTTCAGAATACTAAGGGTTGAAAGATCTGAGAGGACTGGTGGAGGGATAGCACTGCTCATAAGTGAAAGGATTCAAGTCGAAGAAATAAACTTGGCTATAGAAAGTGAGTTCAAGGAATTTCTTGTTGCTCGCATAAATACTGGGTCAGAGAGCATTATAATAACTGTTGTATGCAACCCACCAAGGAACCAAAATAGGCTTGAAGTTTATGAGGAAAGTCATATAGGTACTATTGAAGTCATAAACTCAGTTGTTAACATGGCACGGGAAAAAAAATGTAGGATTTTGATTATGGGAGACTTTAATCATAAAGAGATAGATTGGATAAATCTTGACCCAAACAGTGGTGAGGACTCATTCGGGGCAAGATTCCTAGATTGCGTACAAGGGAATTTCCTACACCAACATGTAATGGAACCAACAAGGGCCAGGGGTGGGGATGAGCCATCACTACTTGATCTAGTGTTCACAGATAATGTGTTGGATATTGAAAAAATTGAGTATGAACCACCAATTGGAAAGAGTGACCACTGTGTGTTGTTGATGGAGTATATCATTGAAGATATTCTTCCTGAGAGTAGAGGCACTGAGGACATGAGGAGGAACTATCCGAAAGGAGATTACATCAAAATGAATGAGCTTTTTGCAGTTATTGACTGGAGAACCTTATTTTACAACAAATCTGTACAAGAAATGTATGACATTTTTTGTGAGAAATATGGGAAGATAGTAGATTGCTGCATACCTGTCACCAAAGTAGGTGTAATTCATGCCAGAGAGAAATGGTTCGATAATGGGTGTAAAAGAGCTAAGGAGTGGAGAGACAAATGCTGGAAAAGGTATAGGAGGAGAAAAAACATAAATGCCTGGCAAACCTACAAAAAAGCAAGAAATGACTACCTAAGTAAAAGGAGAGAGGCAGAGAGAGACTATGAGAGGGACATCACCAGGAAGGCTAAAAAAAATCCCAAGCTTTTCCACAGCTTTATCAGAGGAAAACTGAAGGTAAAAGAACAGGTTTTAAGGCTAAAGAGAGCGGATGGAAGCATCACTGAGACGGATGAAGAGATCTGCAAAGAATTGAACAAGGAGTTTCAGTCAGTATTTACAGTAGAAAATACCCCACCCCCTCAGATTGCAGTGATAGAAGCTCAAGGGCCGGTATTAGAGAACATCAACCTTACGGCCACAGAGGTATGCAAAGCGCTGATGGATTTAGATGTTCATAAAGCTACAGGTCCTGATGACATATCCCCTCATGTGCTTAAAAAATGCGCAAACAATATCAGTGGCACTAAGTATCATATTTAAGGAGTCACTGGAGTCGGGGGAGATTCCAAGATGCTGGAAACAAGCAAATGTGATACCTATCTTCAAAAAGGGAAGGAGGGATACGGCTCTGAACTATAGACCAGTTTCCTTGACCAGCATAGTTTGCAAAGTTATGGAGAAACTACTAAGGAAACATATCTCTCTTCACTTGGAATCCTTCAACTTTTTGTCAGTGAGGTAACATGGCTTCAGAGAAGGTAGATCAACAGTAACAAACTTATTAGAATTTTATGATGAGGTAAGCCAAATCTTACAGGAAAGAGAGGGCTGGGCAGATTGCATATTCCTAGACTTCCAGAAAGCGTTTGACACTGTTCCACATGGGAGACTTATTAGGAAGCTGCAATCAATGGCTAGAATAGGTGGAAATGTTTTGGAATGGATAAAAACTTACTTAGAAGGAAGGGAACAGAGGGTTAGAGTAAGACATTCAGTGTCTGAATGGAGAAGAGTTAGTAGTGGAGTTCCACAGGGTTCAGTTTTAGGGCCACTTTTGTTCCTTGTATATGTAAATGACCTACCAGAGTCTGTAAATTCATTCATGAATATGTTTGCAGATGATGCAAAGATTGTGAAGAAAGTAAAAAACGAGAACAATGGTAGAAAGCTTCAGGAGGATCTAAATAATCTGCATGAGTGGTCAGAAAAGTGGCTAATGAAATTCAATACTTCAAAATGTAAGGTAATGAGAATGGGTACAAGTGCAAGAAGGCCCAAGCTTGACTACTCGGTGGCTGGAGTACAACTTCAAGAGACAGAAAATGAGAGAGATCTAGGAGTAAACATACTGGCAGATTTGTCTCCAGAAATACATATAAATGGCATAGTAAGAGCAGCATATGCATTCTTATCAAATGTAAGGGTAGCCTTCAGGCACATGGACAAGGAAATGTTCAGAAATATTTATGTAACCTATGTGAGGCCAAAACTCGAATATGCAGCCCCCTTTTGGAATCCGCACTTGAAAAAGCACATAGCTAAGCTTGAAAAAGTTCAAAGACATGCCACGAAACTGGTGCCAGAAATACGCAATCTCGGTTATGATGAGAGGCTGAGGGAATTAGACTTACCATCACTGGAAGCTAGAAGAGTGAGGGGGGATATGGTGACAGTCTTTAAATTCCTTCATGGTTATGATAGAGTGGATAGGGATCGATATTTTGATATGGCTGGCTCTAGAACTAGAGGTCATAGTTTGAAGCTTCGTAAGAAAACTTGTTTGCAGGATGTAAGGAAATACTTTTTAAGTGTAAGAGTAGTTGATAATTGGAATTGGCTAAGCGAGGAGGTAGTTAATGCTATCTCAATCCATAGTTTTAAGGACAGGTATGATAAGTATCACTAAGTACAAAATGGAAGCGATGAGGAGACGCGAAGATACGAGCTTTGGGCTCTTTCCCGTAAACACAATTAGGTAATCACAATTAGGTAATCACGGGGCTGGTGCCGGAAATACGCGGTCTCGGTTGTGATGGGAGGCTGAGGGAGTTGGACTTGGCATCACTCGAAGCTAGAGGATTGAGGGGGATGTGGTGACAGTCTTTGGGTTCCTTCATGGTTATGATAGAGTGGATAGGGATCGATAGTTTGATATGGCTGGCTCTAGAACTAGAGGTCATAGTTTGAAGCTTCTAAAGAAAACTTCTTTGCAGGATGTAAGGAAATACTTTTTCGGTGTAAGTGTAGTTGATAATTGGAATTGGCTAAGCGAGGAGGTGGTTAATGCTATCTCAATCCATAGTTTTAAGGACAGGTATGATAAGTATCTCTAAGTATAAAATGGAACTGATGAGGAGACGGGAAGATACGAGCTCTGGGCTCTTTCCCGTAAACACAATTAGTTAATCACACACATACATATATATACACACACACACACACACACACACACACACACACACACATATATATATATATATATATATATATATATATATATATATATATATATATATATATATCTATATATATATATATATATATATATATATATATATATATATATATATATATATATATATATATATATATATATATATATATATATATATATATATATATACACACACACACACACACACACACACACACACACACACACACAAGTTGAGTGAGGACATAAACAGTGTCACAGTTTTTCCTAAGGGCTTCAGAATACTAAGGGTCGAAAGATCTGAGAGGACTGGTGGAGGGATAGCACTGCTCATAAGTGAGAGGATTCAAGTTGAAGAAATAAACTTGGCTATAGAAAGTGAGTTCAGGGAATTTCTTGTTGCTCGCATAAATACTGGGTCAGAGAGCATTATAATAACTGTTGTATACAACCCACCAAGGAACCAAAATAGGCTTGAAATTTATGAGGAAAGTCATATAGGTACTATTGAAGTCATAAACTCAGTTGTTAACATGGCACGGGAGAAAAAATGTAGGATTTTGATTATGGGAGACTTTAATCATAAAGAGATAGATTGGATAAATCTTGACCCACACAGTGGTGAGGACTCATTCGGGGCAAGATTCCTAGATTGCGTACAAGGGAATTTCCTACACCAACATGTAATGGAACCAACAAGAGCCAGGGGTGGGGATGAGCCATCACTACTTGATCTAGTGTTCACAGATAATGTGTTGGATATTGAAAATATTGAGTATGAACCACCAATTGGAAAGAGTGACCACTGTGTGTTGTTGATGGAGTATATCATTGAAGACATTCTTCCTGAGAGTAGAGGCACTGAGGACATGAGGAGGAACTATCCGAAAGGAGATTACATCAAAATGAATGAGCTTTTTGCAGTTATTGACTGGAGAACCTTATTTTACAACAAATCTGTACAAGAAATGTATGACATCTTTTGTGAGAAATATGGGAAGATAGTAGATTGCTGCATACCTGTCACCAAAGTAGGTGTAATTCATGCCAGAGAGAAATGGTTCGATAATGGGTGTAAAAGAGCTAAGGAGTGGAGAGACAAATGCTGGAAAAGGTATAGGAGGAGAAAAAACATAAATGCCTGGCAAACCTACAAAAGAGCAAGAAATGACTACCTAAGTAAAAGGAGAGAGGCAGAGAGAGATTATGAGAGGGACATCACCAGGAAGGCTAAAGAAAATCCCAAGCTTTTCCACAGCTTTATCAGAGGAAAACTGAAGGTAAAAGAACAGGTTTTAAGGCTAAAGAGAGCGGATGGAAGCATCACTGAGACGGACGAAGAGATCTGCAAAGAATTGAACAAGGAGTTTCAGTCAGTATTTACAGTAGAAAATACCCCACCCCCTCAGATTGCAGTGATAGAAGCTCAAGGGCCGGTATTAGAGAACATCAACCTTACAGCCACAGAGGTATGCAAAGCGCTGATGGATTTAGATGTTCATAAAGCTACAGGTCCTGATGACATATCCCCTCATGTGCTTAAAAAATGCGCAAACACAATATCAGTTGCACTAAGTATCATATTTAAGGAGTCACTGGAGTCGGGGGAGATTCCAAGATGCTGGAAACAAGCAAATGTGATACCTATCTTCAAAAAGGGAAGGAGGGATACGGCTCTGAACTATAGACCAGTTTCCTTGACCAGCATAGTTTGCAAACTTATGGAGAAACTACTAAGGAAACATATCTCTCTTCACTTGGAATCCTTCAACTTTTTGTCAGTGAGGCAACATGGCTTCAGAGAAGGAAGATCAACAGTAACAAACTTATTAGAATTTTATGATGAGGTAAGCAAAATCTTACAGGAAAGAGAGGGCTGGGCAGATTGCATATTCCTAGACTTCCAGAAAGCGTTTGACACTGTTCCACATGGGAGACTTATTAGGAAGCTGCAATCAATGGCTAAAATAGGTGGAAATGTCTTGGAATGGATAAAAACTTACTTAGAAGGAAGGGAACAGAGGGTTAGAGTAAGACACTCAGTGTCTGAATGGAGAAGAGTTAGTAGTGGAGTTCCACAGGGTTCAGTTTTAGGGCCACTTTTGTTCCTTGTATATGTAAATGACCTAACAGAGTCTGTAAATTCATTCATGAATATGTTTGCAGATGATGCAAAGATTGTGAAGAAAGTAAAAAACGAGAACAATGGTAGAGAACTTCAGGAGGATCTAAATAATCTGCATGAGTGGTCAGAAAAGTGGCTAATGAAATTCAATACCTCAAAATGTAAGGTAATGAGAATGGGTACAAGTGCAAGAAGGCCCAAGCTTGACTACTCAGTGGCTGGAGTACAACTTCAAGAGACAGAAAATGAGAGAGATCTAGGAGTAAACATACTGGCAGATTTGTCTCCAGAAATACATATAAATGGCGTAGTAAGGGCAGCATATGCATTCTTATCAAATGTAAGGGTAGCCTTCAGGCACATGGACAAGGAAATGTTCAGAAATATTTATGTAACCTATGTGAGGCCAAAACTCGAATATGCAGCCCCCTTTTGGAATCCGCACTTGAAAAAGCACATAGCTAAGCTTGAAAAAGTTCAAAGACATGCCACGAAACTGGTGCCAGAAATACGCAATCTCGGTTATGATGAGAGGCTGAGGGAATTAGACTTGCCATCACTCGAAGCTAGAAGAGTAAGGGGGGATATGGTGACAGTCTTTAAATTCCTTCATGGTTATGATAGAGTGGATAGGGATCGATATTTCGATATGGCTGGCTCTAGAACTAGAGGTCATAGTTTGAAGCTTCGTAAGAAAACTTGTTTGCAGGATGTAAGGAAATACTTTTTCAGTGTAAGAGTAGTTGATAATTGGAATTCGCTAAGCGAGGAGGTAGTTGATGCTATCTCAATCCATAGTTTTAAGGACTGGTATGATAAGTATCACTAAGTCTAAAAATGGAACCGATCAGGAGACGGGAAGATACGAGCTTTGGGCTCTTTCCCGTAAACACAATTAGGTAATCACAATTAGGTAATCCACACACACACACACACACACACATATATATATATATATATATATATATATATATATATATATATATATATATATATATATATATATATATATATATATATATATAGCGTTATTATTCTATATTTTGTTTCACTGATGGGCTTCCTTACCATATATATATATATATATATATATATATATATATATATATATATATATATATATATATATATATATATATGTTTCTCTTTATATTTTCTTAGTGCCCAGGTTTGATAAGGGTAGATTATTATTATTTTTTTTTTTGCCTGTCCTGGTGTCAGAATCATAAAAAGATATAAATAAATAAAAGATATATATATATATATATATATATATATATATATATATATATATATATATATATATATATATACATACATACATATATATATATATATATATATATATATATATATATATATATATATATATATATATATATATATATATATATATATATATATATATATATATATATATATATATATATATATATATATATATATATATATATATATATATATATATATATATATATATATATATATATATATATATATATATATATATATATATATATATATATATATATATATATATATATATATATATATATATATATATATATATATATTTTCCGTGCCCAGGCCCGATGAAAGCTGTTTTATTTTATTATTTTTTGGCCCGTCCTGGTGTCGCAATCATAATATATATATATATATATATATATATATATATATATATATATATATATATATATATATATATATATATATATATATATATATACATACATATATATATATATATATATATATATATATATATATATATATATATATATATATATATATATATATATATATATATATTCATATATTCTATCTACCTTGGCTATTTCCCCCTGTAATTGGGGGGTAGCCGACATAAAAAAATGAAAAGAAAATAAGGAGATTGCTTTGTTCTATGGGCAATGACGAGGGAGCTAGCGACCATTCACATGGCCCTGCTGGAGTGCCATAGCCCATCCTCCCAGCTCTTCTACAACCTGTGTCGCTTCATAAATGCAAACTCCCCTACTACCCCTACCACAGGGCTACCTCTGTAAGATTTGACCCCGTGGTAACAGCAGATGCCCATCAGAGCTGCGTCACCATCGCTCGCCACTCATTCCTATTCCTAGCACGCTCACTTGCTTCCCTCACATCCATCCTCCTATCATTCAGGGCTCTCCTTACTCCATCCATCCACCCAAACTTAGGCCTCCCTCTAGCATTTTTCCCATCAACTCTCACATTCATCACCTTTTTCGGCAGTCTTTCATCATCCATCCTTTCCACATGGCCAAACTATCTCAGAACATTTATATCTACTCTGACTGCAAATTCTCTACTCACGCCTGTTTTTACTCTCACCACTTCATTCCTAACCCTATCCAACCGAGATACATCAATCATACTCCTCAGGCATTTCATCTCAAATACATTTAGTTTCCGTCTCTCATTTACTTTCATACCCCATAACTCTGATCCATACTCACAGTTGGCACAACCACTTTTTCATACAAAACTTTCTTAACATTCATTTCCAACCCTCTATTCTTCATCACTCCTTTCAATGCACCCAACACTTTACATCCTTCATGCACTCTGTGACACACATCTGCTTCCACTCCACCATTTGCAGCTATAACCGAGCCTAAATACTTAAACTGATTAACTTCCTCAAGTGTCTCTCCATTCAACATAACATTCAATCCAGCACCATCCTCATTTCTTGTACACCTCATAACTTTACTCTTTCCCACATTCACTCGCAACTTCCTTCTCTCACACACCATTCCAAATTCTGACACAAACTGACACAGCTTCTCCTCTGAATCTGCCACCACCACAGTATCATCTGCAAACAACAACTAATTCAGTTCCCACTCGTTATCATCACCATCGACTATTCTCAAACCTCGACCACGCACTCGCTCATTCACCTCTCTTACAATTCCATCAATATACATATTGAACAGCCATGATGACATTACACATTCTTGTCTCAGTATTTCTTATTAAACTTTTGTCAGGGTATAAACCTCATGGGAATAAGGAGGAGAGGGTTGTGGCGTCACTCTTGTGGGTATAGCACTGGTTTTCATGGGAATAATTATACCCTGCCATCAGCACACACACACGCACGCACGCACGCACACACACGCACGCACGCACGCACGCACGCACACTTTTTTCTCCTCAAAGATTGAAGGTTTTACTTTTACTCGGCCACCTCCTAATAAGTGGATGTATGCCTCAAATAAATAAATAAATAAATATATATATATATATATATATATATATATATATATATATATATATATATATATATATATATATATATATATATATATATATATATATATATATATATGTGTGTGTGTGTGTGTGTGTGTGTGTGTGTGTGTGTGTGTGTATTGCAGTCACTATAAAGCATGTAATGATAATATATGCAGTGAGCCATAGGAAAATAAAGAATATAGCAGAGAACCATTAAGCGCTTTCGTATATTTCGATTATACATCCTCAAAGCAACTAAATATGCAGTATAAAATTAAACTTCAAAGAAAACATCAGACCCACGGAAAAAATAACTACATTTTATACAATTTATACATTATGAACTAAAAACTATTCTAAAAAAAATTCTACTGCCTCGAGCTGTCTAAATTACAGAAATACCATAAATTATAAAACTATTTAATGTGTCATTAATGGGTCATTTACTAATAATATGTTACTAAAAACAAAACGGTCAATTGGTAATAAAAATTAAAAAATGTTATTTACCACAATAAACAAATCAGCCCAATTTTTTTTCTCCCCCTGAAAAGAAAAAGCAAATAAAGGCAATAAATGAAATGAAAATGTAAATAAAACATTATAATGAAATTTTTAAGTTAAAAAAAATTGACTTAATAAAATGTCACCACTCAAAAATTACTTATATGAACTATTTACAATTTCTGACAATACATTACATGATACACTTTTTGACCAATACGTGAATGTTTTTGAAATTTCTCTATTGATTAAAACATCTAACTTGTATAATCCAGGACTTATGTTCAACTTAACCTGTACTTTTTTTTTATTATTGATGTTTCAGTTAATTTCATTTTACTAGGTTTGAGCAAGAACATGTGACTTTCGAATTTTCCCAGTCTATTACACGATTTCTGTTATTTATATGTACAAAAGTAAGCATCTGAATATTCCCCCCTTCTTATGCATGACCTATGTTGCTGTATTCTAATTTGCAGTGTCTTACTTGTCTGACCAATATATAGAGAATTGCCATTTTGGCAAGGTATTGAATATATACAGCCTAATTCTGATTTTGGAGCATTCCATATTATTACATTCCTAACAGTTCGAATTCTTAAAAAACGACGGTTACAATAAAAATAACTTATTAACCATTCCACTCTAATTTCCTAGAATTACCAATTTTATGAAAGAATTTCAATGTAACTGTCATTTTTAAGAATTCGGACTATGTTGGGTATGTAATAATGAGGAATGCTCCAAATTAGAATTAGGTTGTATATATATTCAATACCTTGCTAAAATGGCATAAGAAGGGAGTATTCAAATGCTCTCTTTTGTACATAATAAATAATAGAAATCATGTCATAGACTGGGAAAATTCGAAAGTCATATGTTATTAAAACTTAGTAAAAAATATAAATGAATCATCAAAAATAAAACAAGTATAGGATTAGTTGAACATAAGTCCAGGATTATATAAGTTAGATGCTTTAATCAATAAAAAAAAATGTTCACATATTAGTCAGAATGTGTTTTATGTCATGTATTATCAGTAACTGTAAATAGTTTATATTAGTAATTTTTGTTTGGTGACATTTTATGAAGTTTATTTTTTTAGCTTAAGAATTTCATTTTAATGTTTTAATTCTATTTCAATTTTATTGATTGCATTTGTTTTTTTTTCTTGACGTATAGGTCTAGTCTATAATACGATAAAACCGGATAACACCTGAATGACATTAAAGTTGTATTCTTATTTGCAATTGAAGGTAGCATTATAACAGATATGCATCTTCTTATTTAAATTGCTTTATTTATTTCTAAACTTATTCTACACCTCAGTGCTCCCCGTCCCCTTAGAGGAAACTTCTAAGAGATCTTATTTCTGCCCCAATCAAGTTCTAACTGAGCTCTCTGTGTACAACTAACTCTTTCTTTCTTGTATGACTAAGATGGCAGGGCAGGGCAGGCTTGGACAGACCTGCCAATAGGCATCCAGCTGGAGGCAATCTTCTCCCTGGTAGGTGGTTTTTAGGCAGGGCATCAAAAAGGCCTAACGAGTGTTTTCACAGGTACATGTACATATGTACATATAGATGTTTGTCGTGAGAATGTCTGGAACTGGGTGACCAACTTTGACCTCTATTGGCACTTGGCGCCTGTATGGGAGAGGCCTAATGGCATAACAATATATCTAGTTGTCACAACACCATCCAACCAAGAAAATACATGGTGAATATCAGTTACACACTTGACTTTCTGCACCACGTGGTCTATTTCTATTTCACTTTATAGCTTAAACTTTTCTTACGACATTCTTTTAATGCTGAGAAAATTATATTTTTTGGTCTGATTTGGTTATTGTGGTAAGTAACCTTTTCAATTTTTATTACCAATTGACCCTTTGAATTCTAAGACAGTTTTTAGAAACATATTATTAGTAAATGACCCATGAATAACTAATTAAATAGTTTTATAAGTTGTGATATATTTGTTATCCAGACAGCTAGATCCAATAGACTTGTTCTCGAATAGTTTTTTTTAGTACATAGTGTATAATTTGCAATAATTGTTTTAGAATAGATTTTAGCATATATTGTATAATTTGTAATTATTACACTCACACACACACACGCGCACACACACACACCACACACCACACACACACACACACACACACACACACACACACACACACACACACACACACACACACACACACACACACACACACACACACACACAAAGGGGAGATAAAGAAGATAATGACAGAAGATCAGGGGATGGGGCCTCATTAAGACTGTTATACACAAATGCTGATGGATTAGCTGGTAAGGCAGTAGAATTAAAAGATAGGATTCACAACAGTAAGGCAGATATAGTAGCAATTACAGAGACTAAGTTGAGTGAGGACATAAACAGTGTCACAGTTTTTCCTAAGGGTTTCAGAATACTAAGGGTTGAAAGATCTGAGAGGACTGGTGGAGGGATAGCACTGCTCATAAGTGAAAGGATTCAAGTTGAAGAAATAAACTTGGCTATAGAAAGTGAGTTCAAGGAATTTCTTGTTGCTCGCATAAATACTGGGTCAGAGAGCATTATAATAACTGTTGTATACAACCCACCAAGGAAGCAAAATAGGCTTGAAGTTTATGAGGAAAGTCATATAGGTACTATTGAAGTCATAAACTCAGTTGTTAACATGGCACGGGAAAAAAAATGTAGGATTTTGATTATGGGAGACTTTAATCATAAAGAGATAGATTGGATAAATCTTGACCCACACAGTGGTGAGGACTCATTCGGGGCAAGATTCCTAGATTGCGTACAAGGGAATTTCCTACACCAACATGTAATGGAACCAACAAGGGCCAGGGGTGGGGATGAGCCATCACTACTTGATCTAGTGTTCACAGATAATGTGTTGGATATTGAAAAAATTGAGTATGAACCACCAATTGGAAAGAGTGACCACTGTGTGTTGTTGATGGAGTATATCATTGAAGATATTCTTCCTGAGAGTAGAGGCACTGAGGACATGAGGAGGAACTATCCGAAAGGAGATTACATCAAAATGAATGAGCTTTTTGCAGTTATTGACTGGAGAACCTTATTTTACAACAAATCTGTACAAGAAATGTATGACATCTTTTGTGAGAAATATGGGAAGATAGTAGATTGCTGCATACCTGTCACCAAAGTAGGTGTAATTCATGCCAGAGAGAAATGGTTCGATAATGGGTGTAAAAGAGCTAAGGAGTGGAGAGACAAATGCTGGAAAAGGTATAGGAGGAGAAAAAACATAAATGCCTGGCAAACCTACAAAAGAGCAAGAAATGACTACCTAAGTAAAAGGAGAGAGGCAGAGAGAGACTATGAGAGGGACATCACCAGGAAGGCTAAAAAAAATCC